>CABFWO010005663.1:0-34765 GCA_902155825.1 Timema genevievae | reverse complement strand
CCTCTTTTCTCATTGATTCTATATCATTGTATATTATTTTATGCGTGTTCTTATGTGGAGTGGTGATGATACAATGTACATTATTCCGTTCAGAAATCTTACGAGTTTATAGAAAGAGAGAGAAAGTCTGTGCGGTGCGCCGTACCATTTATTTATCTAGGCATGGCTTAACATTAAAAACCAAATGAAAACTCTTATTTTTCCGTGAAAATGACTTCGAGGTTAATTTATATAAGTAAAAATTTCCAATTTTGCTCATACCACTTCAACTATTTGAAATATGAAATAACTTATCTTTTAAAACTGTAGTACAACTAGAAATTAAAAACATTTTGTTTGAAATATATTTTTATAAAACCAATAGTTTCTAAGCTACAAGCAAATATTATATTTTGAATGTAAGTCTTTGAAAATGTGAAATATATTGTTATGCTCTTTGGTGGACAGTTATGCTAGGCATTTCTCAATGTTTCTATAATATTGTTTAGTATTTATATGAAATAGATTTTAACCGGTGCTCTAGATAAATCTATAGACTCGTGTACGTAGACAGGGAAGACATTAAAAGATAAAAAAACACGTAAAAGCAAAAAGATAGAGATGCATGTATACAAATTAGCTTTAATGAGACCATTTTACAATTCATACATAAAGAAATATCAAAACATCATCCACTTTGTCAAGAATAGGCTTGAAATGATGCACTAAAATTATTGACTCTAATACAAATACCTGAAAAATATATATTTGAAGTGCACTGACTTGAATACAAACTCAACATAATTCCCTTGAAAATCATTGAGGTGGGATCAATTCATTACTAGAAATAACAGTTCATATTAAGAGTCCATAATACTCATTTATTCATAGACAATATAAATCAACTATAAATAATAGTTAAAAAAACTATAATTTGATTTTGCCACAGTAATTTTTTCAGGTTATTATGTAAAAACGGGGCTAGTTACATATGAAAGGAATATAAAGTAAAGTGTTTTGAGTAAATCAACCACATTAGTGTAATAAGTTAGTGTTATAAATGTTGTAATAGATCAAGTAGTGAAAGGAAACGATAATACACCCACCTGAGATTTGAAACCCAGCCTTCAGTAACTGGTGACCCAGTCTTTAGAGATAATGATACCTTAGACTTTGTAACTTTTGCTATATAGAGAATATATTAAAGCGTTTTAATTTTTTTTTTTTGAGAAGTTAAATTGTTAAAGTTTGGTTAGATTATAGATTATGGGTGTTTATTAAAACAGTTTATACAATTCTACAATAAGTTTACGCAAATGAAAATACATTATGTATAGACTTTAGGCTCTAAATAGTAATCTTATATTATACTTTGGACATCCAGTAGAATATTAAGTGCCTATTAAAAAAAATTGTTTAGCTTTTATATGAACCCATTTGACCCCTTGATTTCAATAATATTTAAAAAATTATAAATATTAATTTACAATTGATTAAAATAAACTCTTCTTCCTATAAAGTTTGAAAAAATTGTTTACAACAATTATTATACACTCAACAACACAAAATAAAAAACGTTACTAGTTTGCATATTAACATAAAAAGTAGGAACATTGAACTCTTTGGTCTCGAGGTCGACTACATTTCTTCTATTTTTATACACACACAAAAAACAAAATAAAAAACTTAACCAACTTGTATATTAACATAAAAAATAATAGCACTGAACTCGTTTGTACTTAGGTCAACTACATTATACAAGTTTTTATTCAGGCCATCATTATTAAATCAACAAAAAATTGTTTAAAAAATTAAAAATCAAGTTATATAAGAGCGTATAGATGGAAAAATTCTTCTTAGTACAGTAGTAGATTTTAATTTAAGTTTGTCCACAATATAGAATCGAAGGAAAAGGTTAATTTTAATTTAAAGACAACATTATTTTAAAATATTATACAATGTCGCTTGTGAATATGAATAGTGTTGGTTTGATCCTACTTACAATATTTTTTGGTGTTTTCTATTTCATAAAACTGTGGTGGCAGCGAAGACATATCAGGAAACTTGAAAGTAAGATACCTGGACCTAAAGCATTTCCAATAATAGGAAATATCCAGGATGCTTTGGCCTGGACTCGAGAAGAATCGTATCAAAAATATTTAGTTCTTTTTCAAAAATATAGTCCAACAGGTCGTTTCTGGGCTGGACCGTATTTAATCATCTCAGTTTCGGATCCGTGTGATCTAGATATATTAATGAACAGTGAGAAGTGTTTAGGAAGAGAAAGATGTAAGAAATTAGTAGATAAGTATCCACTGGGAGATGGTTTGACTGCAATTGGAGGAGAATAATGGAAGATTCACAGGAATATTATTCTCTCTTCGTTCCAATATCGTCATTTTGAATATTTTGTTAAAGTGTTTAATAAAAACAGTAAAATCTTAGTAAATCGTTTGGTAGAAACGTGTAATAATACAGACACTATTGATATTCATAATTATTTTACCAAATTTGCTTTTGATAGCATATATGAAACCGTTATAGGTTTTGAAAGGAAAGTTCAAGAAAAAACAAGTGAAAAATATATCAATTCTATAAACATTTTCAATGGCATTTTTACACAAATGTTCTTCAAACCTTGGCTGCTTAGTCCAATTGTAATTCGTCTAACATCGTACCACAAGACAATGACAGAATGTACAAATTACGTGAATTCGTTTAGTAACGAGCTCTTTGTAAAGAGGACGAAGGATTACCTTGAGAGAATCAATAAAAAAGTTACAACACGAGTTGACTCTGCTGGCTCAGCCAAGAAAGATAGACCATCACTAATAGATTCCATGATTCAATTGATAGAAAAAAATTATTGTCCTTTAACAAGGAAAGAAATCATTGGAGAAATAAACTCGACCATCATGGCAGGAATGGATACAACGTCTACCAGCCTGAGCTGAACATTGTAATCCCTTATTTCCACTCACCAAAATTAGCGCCCCTGGTGGGCGCAATTAAAGTACAAGTGGAATATTACTTACCCCTGTCACAATAAAACCTCGAATAATGTTAATTAGAGCTTGAATCATACAACTATATTATAGAACACTGAAATATTTTGAAAGCAATATATATTACATTTAAATATCAGACTAATGAATTTATATTCAAAATGTAAAAAGCTAAGCACATTATAAAGTGTCCCAGAACTCTAAATATATATATATATTTATATATATATATGTCTATGTATACGAGTCTCTAGATTTATCTAGAGCACCGGTTCTAATCTATTTTATATATATATATATATTTATATATATATATATGAAATAGATTAGAACCGGTGCTCTAGATAAATCTAGAGACTCGTATACATAGACATGGAAAACTTTCATAGATAAAGAACACGTAAAAGCAAAGAGATAGAAATACATATAAACAAATTATCTTTAATGAGACCAGTTTAACAATACGTACATAAAGAAATATCAAAACACCATCCAGTTTGTCAAGAATAGGCTTGAAATGATGCACTAATGTTATTGACTCTAATACAAATACCTGAAAAATATATACTTGAAGTGCACTGACTTGGATTCAAACTAATTATAATTCCCTTGAACATCATTGAGGTGGGATCAATTCATTACTAGAAATAACAATTCATATTAAGAGCCCACACTACTCATTTATTCATAGACAACATTAATCAACTATGAATAATAATAAAAAAGCTTGTAACATTGTGTTACAATAGGACTTGCCCCCATTCAAACCTTCACACATAGCTCGCCTCTGGATTCATACTACCCGCTCCAAATAATATTCAAAAATAATCTAATCCCTACAATAGTACACTTCTCTATTGTAGTTCTCGTAATTTGATACAATGTAATAGACAATTCTAATCAATATCTATTCAATAGAATAGTAGAATACACTGTTCATGTACTCACCCAATCTATCTTTTGGTTAGAGCAACTACGAGCAACACCGGGTAGAAGCCGAGAACGGGGATTTGACCAAGCGAGCCACGAGATCCCTTCAGTTGAAGTCCACACTTAATAAATCAAATCGACGCTGAAGAAGACCATACCGAATTAACCTCGACCAATGGAATACTACCCACCTGCCCTCTGATAGGAGAATCATGTACTACGTAACAACATCCGATGGCATAACAACTGCTCTAGAAGAAGGATGGGGCAACAACATAACAAAGCTACGTGACGTTTCATTGCTTCTAGAACAACGCCACCGACAGAATTGTTCTTTCCCCCCACCTTCAATCCCGGTTATGAAAAACTCTATTTAAAGTGATGAAAACGTATTTTAAAGATGATTTTTCAATCGACACTGGATGGAGGAACATAGTACTAGGACCAAGACTATGGAAGGATAAACCTTGATGAATTACGGACGTAAATTATGGCAACGTATATATTGAAATTTAAAATTAAAACTTTAACTTTTTGTATAAGCCATGTTGGGCGTTGTGATATTTTTCCACAATAATTTTCTTTACGAGAACTTTAAACTTTAATATGAGACTCTATTTTTGTGTCTGTCACCAATTTGGGCGCTAGAGTCAGCTGTTATTCTTGATCTTTTAGATAACCACACCTATTAGATAATTTTGTGTTGGACACTTTTATAAATATTTTATTTTGAAATAGTGTTGCTAATTATGATTTTGATTTCTTTGTTATGATGAATATATATTAAATTTAACCTTGTAACGTAAATTTTTTACAGATAAAATTAAATTAGTGATTAATTTTATAGTTAGACATTTTTCAAATGTTTTCGCTAGGCTTTGTTTTTAGTAGTTCATTTACCTTGAGCTCGCAATTAAATAAAAGTTTCTAAACTTAAAGTATAGGTCAGATAGTCCCGTGGGAGTTTGACTAAAGTTTGTTAGCCAAACTCTCACGTATTTTTATAATGTCTAATAAATATACTTTATATTTATTATTTAATTTGTTGAAATCTGCATTTGTTGTAGTAAATCAGACGCGATTGAAACAATGTATTAAGGCCCTTATATAAACTTTACAAGTTTGATTAATGTACTCTTATCAACACTATTGGTTGTTTGTCTCTTCAAGACTAGACCATCTGATTGTAAGATATGACAAATATAAGTTAACTGCGCGAAATGACTGTTTATTTCTATTATGATTTTCCACAGAACTCAGTACGATCATTGAGACCATGTAAAGAATTCTGTTTTGTTTTTGCTTTGAATAAACCGTTTATAGTATTGTTATTTAATCTTGCATTTAATTACCCTTTTTGTATGTATGTAGATATCAACACTCCCCCTTCCTTTAAGTTATTTGTGGTCGTAAGGAAAGTTTGGAGAGAGGTGTGTAGCAAGCTATAATTTGATTTTGGTTAAGATATTTTTTCAGGTTATTATGTTACAACGGGGCCAGCTGCTTATGGATGAGATATAAAGTAAGGTAGTTTTGAGTAAGTGCAACCGAATTAGTGTAAAAAAGTTGTGGTAGAAATGTTGTACTAGAACACGTGGTGAAAGGAACCGATAATAAACCCACCTGAGATTTGAAACCCAGCCTCCAGAAACTAGTGGCCCAGTCTTTAGAAACATTGATATCTTAGACTTCATAGCCTTTGCTATAAAGGGAAAATATTAAAGCGTTTTAACATTTTTGTTTTTAGAAGTTAAATTGTTAAAGTTTGGTTAGATTATAGCTTATGTATGTTTATTAAAAAAGTTTATACAATTCTACAATAAGTTTACGCGTACAACAAACATTATGTATAGTCTTTAGGTTCTAAGTAATAATCTTATACTATAATTTTGACGTCTAGAAGAATATTAAGTGCCTATTAAACCAATTGTTTAGGTTTTATACTAACACATTTGACACGTTGATTTCAATAATATATAAAAGATTATTAATATTAATTTATAATTGATTAAAATAAACTCTTCTTCCTATGAAGTTTGAAAAAATTGTTTACAGCACATTATTATACAATCAACAACACAAAATAAAAAACGTTACTAGTTTGCATATTATCATAAAGAGTGATAACAATGAACTCTTTGGTCTCGAGGTCGACTACATTTCTACTATTTTTATACACACACAAACATAAAATAAAAAACAATACTAGTTTGTATATTAACATAAAAAGTAAAAGCATTGAACTCGTCTGTCCTTAGGTCAACTATATTATACAAGTTTTTATTCAGGCCATTAATATTAAATCAACAAAGAATTGATAAATAAAATTAGAAATCAAGGTATATAAGCGCGTATAGATGGGAAAATTCTTCTTAGTACAGTAGTAGATTATAAATGAAGAATGTCCACATTATAGAATCGAAGAAAAAGGTGAATTTTAATTAAAAGACAACATTACTTTAAAATATTATAATTTACAATGTCGTTTGTGAGTTTGATTATTGTTGTTTTGATTTTACTTACTATATTTTTTGGTCTTTTCTATTTATTAAAACTGTGGTGGCAGCGCCGACATATCAGGAAACTGGCAAGTAAGATACCTGGACCTAAAGCATATCCACTAATAGGAAATATCCTGGATGCTTTGGCCTGGACTCGAGAAGAATCGTCTCAAAAATATTTAAATATTGTTCAAAAATATAGTCCAACAAGTCGTTTCTGGGCTGGACCATATTTAATCATCTCAGTTTCGGAGCCGTGTGATCTAGAAATATTAATGAACAGTGAAAAGTGTTTAGGAAGAGAAAGATGTAAGAATGTAGTAGATAAATATCCAGTAGGAGATGGTTTGGTTATAATAGGAGGGGAGCAGTGGAAGATTCACAGGAAGATTATTCCTACCTCGTTCCAATATTGTTATTTTGAATATTTTGTTAAGGTGTTTAATAAAAACAGTAAAATCTTAGTAAATCGTTTGGTAGGAACGTGTAATAATACAAACACTATTGATATTCATAATTATTTTACCAAATTTGCTTTTGATAGTATATGTGAAACCGTTATAGGTTTTGAAATGAAAGTTCAAGAAAAAACAAGTGAACAATATATCAATTCTATGATCACTTTCAATGGCATTTTTACACAAATGTTCTTAAAACCTTGGCTGCTTAATCCAATTGTAATTCGCCTAACATCATACCACAAGACAATGACAGAATGTACAAATTACGTGAATTCGTTTTGTAACGAGCTCTTCATAAAGAAGACGAAGGAGTACCGTGAAAGAATCAATAAACAAGTTAAAACAAGAGTTGACTCTGATAGCTCAGCCAAGAAAGATCGACCATCACTAATAGATTCCATGATTCAAATGATAGAAAAAAATGAATGTCCTTTAACAAGGAAAGAAATCATTGGAGAAATAAACTGGACTATCATGGCAGGGATGGAAACTACTTCAACCAGCCTAAGCTTCACGATGATGCTACTAGGATTCCACCAGGATGTTCAGAGGAGAGTACAAGAAGAACTTGACGCTGTTTTTGGAGATGACGTAGAGCGTTCAGTAACAATGGAGGATCTAAACAACCTTAAATACATCGAACAAGTTATAAAAGAATCTCTTCGACTTTTTCCACTGCTGCCATTCATACCAAGAACTTCAACTGAAGATATCAAAATTTCAAGCCACACTATACCTAAGGGTTGTGACGTGTTGTTTAATATATATTCCCTACATCGCAACCCCAAGATATACCCGAACCCAGATGAGTTCGACCCGGAGAACTTCTCACCGGAGCGCTCCAAAGGTCGACATCCGTACAGTTTTCTTCCGTTTTCCGGCGGTATGAGAAAATGTGTTGGCTACAAGTACGCCATGTTCCAGATGAAGGTTGTTCTTGCGACAGTTCTGAGACATTTCACAGTTCATCCGGCGTGCGACAGAAAGGAAATAGATCGATTGGTTTTTAGTCTAACTCTGAAATTAGTGGATGGTTATAAAATCAAATTAGTTCCTAGAGATTGAACTATATTAAATTGCTCAAGTAAATTCTAAATTTTTAGTTAACTAATGCTTTTTATTCCTACAAAATACTATGCCCTCTTTTCAAAAGGTTTTAAATTAAACACAACTCCACATTATCCTATTAATATAAGTTTTTGACTAAATGAGCTTTGCGATTTTTAGTGAGTGAATTTTTGAGTGTTTAATAATAACTTGTTCAGAGAAGTTTCAATTTGTGTTATAATTTTAGACTTTAATGTATATACTTATAAATATGTCTATTATTTGTTTGGGTAAATTTTCATATTTATTTCTATTTAATAAATTTAAAAACCAATTTAATTAATTTGAATAAATTTGTTGTTATAAAGATTAGCAACTGAGGTATTTTTAAAAGCTTTATCTTTTATATTTCATTTGGTTACCAATTTTGAAACAATTACTCTTTTGAATAATAATTGGCTTCCAGACCAGATTTCACGACTTACATTCGAGATTGAAAATTGAATACTAAGCTAAATTTAGTAAGTGTAGCCTTTACTTAATTACTGCCAATCATTCTATATATATATATATATAGCACAAATCAATATCCCAAGATAATTTTTTGTGTACAAGTTAAGTGAATTTTTTTATTCAAGCTAATATTACATTATTACACAGCTTTAAATGAATATATTTTTATTTAATTTATCTTTATAGTACGTATATCTTTATTCCAACTAGTTTTCAACAATATGTGTTGATATTAATATGTTTTCATTCATTTTAAGTATCTAAAAGATAAAGTAAATTATTAAGGGCCCGGTCATTGGTCATTTGAAGTGAAGAGTCGCCATCAGCGTCAACCCCTAATTTACGGTATCAGAAGAAATCAATTGAGTTTTACTTTGTCTTTGTCTGCTCAGTCAGCCCACAGTGTTGCCAGAGCTATCAGATCACTCTTGAGCCCGCCACTCAACCCTTTACCCATCCAAAGAGTGAGAGTTAGTTAACAAGCAAACAAAACAAAACTATCATCATCATTTGAAACCTTTATCGCAGGTAGCAATCACCACTGTATTGAAAGGGGACAGAGTCCAAACTTGTACAAAGCCTTGAGAAGGGCTATTAGAGGCAAGAACCTAAGATTATCCCAAATAGAAGGCAGTGCATTTGTCAGATAGTTTGCTTTTTATTGAAATTCATCCCGGCCTTAGCATACAATAACTAGAAGTTTCCTATCTCTCAGATACGTCCATTCTTAATCAAATTGGGGTATGGTCTGGTTTGCCAGTGATGGGGAGGTCCGGCATCAAATCCTTTATCGCAGGTAGCAATCACCTCTGTATTGAAAGGGGTCAGAGTCCAAACTTGTACAAAGTCTTGAGAAGGGCTATTAGAGGCCTAAGATAATCCCAAATAGAAGGCAGTGGATTTGTCAGATAGTTTGGTCTGTCATTGAAATTCATCCCGGCCTTAGTATACACGAATTATAAGTTTTCTATCTCTCAGATACGTCCATTCTTAATCAAATTAGGGTATAGTCTGGTTTGCCAGTGATGGGGAGGTCCGGCATCAAATCCTGCCAGGTTGTGTGCCAACAAAGAGCGTTTTTTAATAAAGTTTTCCACTCAACCTGCACGTAAATGTTGTCACAATGTCTTTAAATTTCACCTTGCAATTTCCTATATCCTATTTATGCATTTAAATGGGTAAGGATCAGAACAGTATTTATACAAAATAGGAAAAATAATAATATAAAGACGCCGTGCTAACAAAAAAAAAAAGAATTTAAGTGATAAGCTTAAGTCTACAAAAAATTATATCATACCAGAACCTTGAATATGCATTAAATTACAGAATTAGTATAAAGTGGATACAATTTTATTTGTATGCATACATTATTACATTAAAACACTATATAATAGGCTAATGCTGACTTATTCTAAAACGACATTTTATGGGATTGATAACTCTACAAATATTTAAATATTATAACTGTGTCATTGCGTAAATATTATTCCCGATACATAATGAAAAATATCAACTATACATTGGTAATATTAGAATAATGTGAATACCTGTAACAAGTGTTGGTATTTATCTACACCAGTACACACGGATATTTATGTGGGTGTTGGAACTGACAAGGATATCCCGGATAGTCCAATAGGTACAGCAATTATTGAGTAGAGCCAAATGACCAGGGTTCAAATCCCTGTTTATGTGTCATTTTTCAATCTTTACACAATCGGTCCATCAGAATAACTGAAAATACATATTGGTTTAGTTTAAAATAGTTTAAATATAATATAGTGGAACTCATCACACGCATCTTTGGACACGTGGACTGAACGTCACATTCCTCTACTCTGGTTTGCTGTTTGGAGCAAGGTCCGCATTCAAATCCCGGGAGGATTTAATGAGTGTCTTTTCCTGAAAGGACTATCTATCACTCTTCCTAAAGTCTGTTCATCGTAGGAATTGTTTTCTGAAAGGCCTTTTTCCCTACCAGAAAGCTATTATATAGTAGGATTTTGGTAGGAAAAAAGAACTTTCAGAGAATAATTCCTACCATGAATGGAGTATACACACAAATATAAGTAAGCTACACTTTCCCTAAACTCTACATTCACTATCTTTAAACCCTTTGAGAATTAATTACAAGTGTGTACAACCTACACATGGTTTCCAAAATGAGGATGACAAATAAAGATGTATACTTTTTTTGGGGGGGGGATTCAGCTATGTGTAGTTTATCGATGACTTTTTTTCAGAATTTTAATATTTTAAAAGATGACTTTAGTATTTTTTTAATAGCTCTAATGATTAGGTTCAAAACTGAAAACGGGGGACTATTTTGCATTATCAATACTAATGTATATTTATTTATCTAAAATTTATTAATTTATGTGTTTTTAACTACGATAAATGAAATAATTTTTTTAATTGATCTTAAAGATTGATTTAAAATGCGATTCTGATATTAGTTTTTTATGTTAAAACGAATATTTCTTTATTGTTTAAATAACAAATTATTTTAAATAGTTTACAAGTCAGTTATTTTTGAGAAATTAAAACTTTGTTAAATAGTCATATTTAAATACATTTGGTATAAAATTTATTAATAAAGAGTGCTTATTGTGAATAACAATATGATTTGTTTGTTTTGACGAGGAATTCATACCCAAGTGTAATTTACTCAAAACCTATTTTTGAACATTTTGAAAATCATCTTCGAAGCTACAATACTTACACAATATGAAAAAGTTTGTGTGATTGTGTAGTAACTTTTATTTACTCTACCATCTTCTGTATTTATTTTAGTTTCATTGATATATTTATTTTATTTTAATTGCTTACCTGTCGCCAAAAAAATAAGATGGAAGCTACTATTGGTGAAATGTTTGAGTGACACATTAAATTTAATATCACCCACTTCGGTGGCCGTATAATCTAACGCGAGGTTAGTATCTCCATCGAGTGTACTGAAGGTTTTCTTTTAAAATGGGTTCCCACTCTCCTTACACGCAAATGCGGATACACTTACTATAAATATAGCCTTCCTTATGACCCTTTAGAGAATGGTAGAGTGACTGTCCTCTGAAAGAGGAGGGGTAAAACTCAGCAGTGATAAATCACGTGTTGGAGAAACGTACCCCCCTTTCCACCACCCTTAGTGCACACGGCCGACATATGAATCATTACCAGCAAATAAGTCAAACTCGAGCTCGACGCCTTAAACCGTAACTGTGGGATTATCTTACACCCAATATCAAACAGCAAGTACGGTTTCATACCCTACCATAACACATTAGCTTAAGTGCGTATAAACTGAACGGGTAGTAAGATGCGGTGCTAATAATAATAATAATAATAATAATATAATAATAATTATTATTATATAGGTATTTAATTAGTGTAATTTGAGTTTTTGATTGTATTTGCATTATACTAATATTACCAATATATAGTTGTTATTTATCATTAAATATCGCAAGTAATATTTTTTTAATGAAAAAATTAAGATATTTGTATAATTATTGATCCAATAAAACGTTGTTTTATAGTTAAAAAACATTAGACTATTATATCATGTTTTAATGTAAAAATGTATGCATACCAATAATTATTGTATTTACTATCAAATAGTAATACAATTTTATGAATTAATATTTATTATTAATTTTGAAATTTTATGGATATTCATATGGATTTATAGACTCAACCACTGTAGATTCCTTCAAGAGGTTTACAGATACTCTGTAGGGGACAGCCACTCACCAATAAGAAAGCCTCGTTCATTTGGCGCAAATTTTAAGGTGGGAGTTTAAGAAAAACGAGAAAAGGGCATTAGGTTTTGTTGTTTTTTTGCAGTTTTCATAGTAAAACACATTTTTGTCCGGAATGAATCATATATTCCTCCAGTATAAACTTAGAAAATTATTTTCTTCACGAGGTGATATCAAAAGTTGTTGAACATCTGTCATGAGCATAGCGGCATTAGATGAGACACTTTTTAAATAAAGAGAAAAAGTTGTCATTAAATTCCAGGACACCCTCGACAGATATTCAACAACTGTTGATATCAGCAGGTGAGGAAAATTACATTCTATGTTTCTACTGAAGTAATATTTTTATTAATTTTGGCAACAAATAAAAGGTTTTGCTATAAAATCCTGTAAAACACTGCACTTTTCTTACGTTCTTGACATTCTCCACTTAAAACTCCGGTCCAATTCAGCCGACATTACTCCAAATGTATTTTAAAAATGAACACGCTCGAGGATTTTAACTTGAGTAAAAGAAAATCAATTTTTTTTAAAGAATATTTTAATTATTATTTAATAACAAAGACTGGTTTTTATTTAAATTAATATTTAAACTAATTTAAATCTTTTCTGGTACAGATTTAGTAAAGCAATGAAAATAACTTCACATTTTTATGGCATACATTTTGTGATTATATTTTTCTAAAATTCTTCACAATTTCTCAGTTTGGTTCTTAAATCACGCGCTAGGTGAAGTATTCCCCAATATTCACTGTTTTGGCCACAAAATATTGTGCCCTGTGTATCATAAAATATGTTTAACGTTAAAATGGAAACGACTCAACGAGTATCCGAAATAGTCAGTTCAAATAAACGATCATACAGTCCAATATTAATAGAAAGATCCTTTTAGAAAATACAAACATATTTTTTGCAATCAACAATGTTAAAATTTCACCATATTATCAGTGTAATTTTATAGATATTGACAGTGGCGGCTTGTAGCTAAAATTAGTGGGGATGCTGCTCCAGAAAGTTTTTAACCTTTGTTTTAAAATTGTGTAAATGGAAAAAAAAATATTTAAAAAGAAACGTTATTCAGGAACTTGATGAAATCTTAAAGTAAATAAAAAAGTTTGGTATTTTTGTTAACTTAAATTGTTACAGTTCAAGCTTAATCTATTCATTTAAAAATGAAATCCATTCTTCTTGTCTTAATTTGAGCAAAATTTCAATAATTTTCTCTTTGATATCTGAATGACAATTGAGGAAATTTTTCTCCATTGAAAGTACTGCAAGCGCATTTAGTCTTTCCGAATTCATTGTGCTTCTTAAAAAAGATTTTATTCTTTTCAATGTTTAAAAGCAGCGCTCTGCCTCTGATGTAGTCATGGGAATTGCCAAGAGGATTTTTATCAGTTTCGTAATTTCACTAAAAACATCATCTAGATTATTTTCCAAGATAAATTTAAGCAGCTCAAATAATTTGCAATATTCATGAATATCAGTCCTACAATAGAATACTTTTAGTTCAGTTTCAAGCTTTTCTTTGTCAATTATGGGATAAGCTTCAGTGGTCAGTACTATCTCTTTTGTGGGATGTTCATTCTTCAATCTAGTGAAGCAATTCTTGTTGAACAATTTAGCAGCTATTAAATGTTTAGTGGGAGAATATCTGTCCATTATATCAACACATATATAGTCACACACTTCCTTAGCTTCTGCCATGAGTGTCTTTGGAGGATTCTCACAGTACTTTGAGTTTCTCAATTCTAAAATAGCAGTTTTGAAATTTTTTATACATTAATTAACTTTAAACACACTAATTTCTCGAGATTGCATTTGGTTGTAAATTATTTCAACATGAGGCATAAGTTGATGGAAAAGCTCTAACCAAAACTTGAAATTATCATCATTCAGGTATTTTAAAATTCATGTTACTTCTGCAATGGTTTGATCTGCATTTGATTTTGACTGAATTTCAGTATGGTAGTTTTTTAAAGGTTGCAAATTTTTATTAGCTCTGTTTATGGTCCGTATGTTGAAATTCCACCTTGTAGAGGATGGACGTGGAATGCTGACGTCCATATGTTACTTCAGAATGGACCCACGTTGTGGTGATCTTGAGAAGAATATTGGAGAAAAAATTTCTTGCGTTTCGTATAATACTTGCTGCATTTCTCATTATAAAATTAAGTTGATGTGCATAACAGTGAATGAAACGTGCATTACTATAAACTGCTTTTATTTTTGCTTGAACTCCTGCTTTTTTGCCTTTCATGACATTTGCACCATCAAATGTCTGAGCTATCAGTTTTGATCCATTTCCTTTAAGGATTATGTCCAATTGTTCTAAAATACGTTTTGATTTGCCATATGCAGTTTGATTTTCTGGAATAAAGAATCCCCAAAAATACTCAAATATTTCTCCAGTCAAAACGTACCGTAGAACAAGGACCATTTGAGTGTGTTCCGAAACATCTGTTGTGTCATCAACCATGACAGTTACAAAGGAAGCTTTTCTAATTTCCGTCCTTATCTCCTCGTGGTATATTTGTAGCAGTCAGTCAAGTATCTCATTCTGAATGGTCTTAGAAACACCTTTGAAGACTGCACTGGTTTCTAAGTGATTATTCAAATCTGAATCTAGTTTAGATGCAAAATTTACTAATCATCTAAATACCCCTGGATTTACTGAATCGTCTTTTTCATCATATCCACGTAAGGGAGTTTCAAAGTTTCCACAAAGTTAATGCAGTCTATTATTTTTGACAAAATTTCACTCATATTTTTAACTTTTATATTATGATCATTGATTGAAAGTCTGTATGCCTCACGAAGTTTCTCCTTAATACTTACGGTTCCTAAAAGTGACAGTGAAACAACATTATCAACGTGCTGCTTTGACTTCTCATGCTTTTCAGTTTTTTCTTTTATTTTGTTTATATTTCTAAAACCATCTTTTTTCCACGGTACATTACCTCCAAACAGCAAATACGGGAAGCAAAACAGTGCATTTTTTACTTCACAGCCGCAAAGACAACTTTTACGTTGGTACCATTCAGAATTAAAGCTACGAATATATTTCTTGTTGTTGCTTTTGTCTGGCTAAGAATTGACCCTTAACCTAGTTTATATGGCTTCGATAACCCGATCAGTATTGGGATGATGAGATAGATTTATGTACCCGCATTTGCAAAGAGGGCAAAGAATTGGTTCTCAATCTAAAACCGATCAGTGGTAGTGCTCACCTTTAGGAACAAACCTATTCGTCGACATTCCTAGATCAGGCATTTGCGTTTTGCCGAGCGGCAATCGTGCAGTGTTTGTATAAAAGACCGACATTACTTTAAAAAATGAGCTACAAAGCTCTACCTTATGAATAACTTTAAACTAGGCAAGGTATGTAAATAACAAATAATCAAATTGTAGATATACCCGCCTCGTTGGCAACGCGCTAGTTTCGTGTTGAGACGCACGTTCTCTAAATTCAACCTTCCCATTAGCGTATAGCCTAAACGGGTAGTAAGACGCGTCTCGTTCAACATACATTTGTATCTGTCTAGGAGACGACGCGGAAACCGGTTTGTTTGACAATTTCAACGACGATTGAATCTGCGAAGCTGAACAGTCATATTAAACGGGTTATTATTTTAAAGGTGGTCCCTCTTCCATTGTGTATTCATTGTCAAACGCATACAATATTGCGCGTCATTTTCACCGGAGATGTCTGTACATCCTCGATGACCTTCCCCCGCCTTTGGTGATCGGATCAAGCGTAATATAGCAAGACAATAATAGTAGGCCTAAATTGATTTGCCGAATATTTTAATATAATAACTACTGTAATAATGCTGGTTGGTAAAGTGTCATTCATGTGTTCTATAGGCGTTAAAAATATTTAGATAATTAAAGCTAGTGGGTCTAATTAACATGATAAATATATGTACTTTACCTCGACAAATCAACTTTACTTCTGTGCATTCATGAAAACGCCAAATATGGATATTTAACCGATGAGGTGAAACGCTGGGATTGGAGTCTTATTTGAATAAAATAAAGAAAAAATAAACCTTAGGAATTAATTAAGTTAAACTCTTCCAATAAATATGGATTAATTAACAAGAATATGGTGGCTAGCTTTATGGTTGGATATAGCCATAGGTGCACTAAATTTAAATTATTTATAGTTACATTTTCATATTTTAAATAAACATACAAGAACTATAAAAATTAAAACTCATCAAGTATCGAAATAACTTTTCTTAGAGGTTAATTCTATTGTTTTGTTAACCTTGTTATATAATTATAGTTGGAGGGATGGATAAATTAGTTTGTTGATAAAAAACCTGATGATGAATTGGCAGGATGTAAAAAAAATAGTTTATTAAAGAATCTTTATCCATGGTAACGCATGTTCTTCTAAAAAAAAATACAACTACCTCAATTATTTTAAATAGCGAAATAAACCAATAAAAATACGTCAAGACACGTTCAGTAAACAGTACGTTTTCATATTGTGTTTATGAACTTAAAAAAAGATATGGAATGGTAAAATAATATGTTCTGCAATAATACAAATATAAATAATAAAAAAATAGAACTAACAATAATACACTTCAAATACGAGGTTAACATTTTTATTATTGTAATATCTAGTCATATTGTAAATATCTAAAATATTTTTTCCAGTACCGTAGCCACTGAAGATAAAACAATCAAACTTGCAAGAAACTTGTATATACATTTTGCCAACGCGAACTTCCAATTACCAGATTATTTATTGCAAATATCTAGTACCAAGGCCCCTAGAGATGCAAGAAACAAAAACTGTAATTTTCAATTTTCGCTCAACACTTCTTTAACTTTGGTCTTCCAATACCTCAGGCTATATTTTTTCAAAAGTACTCACTATCGAAAGTATTTATGCACCCCTGATCACCCAAACAATCGTTACCAAATAAAGGAGGGAATAAGGAAATTATTTATTTTTAATTTTTTATTGGTACCTGAACGAAATTGATTTTTTTGGTATCTCGGGAAAATACATAGTATGTACTGCACATGCCTAAGTTTTGTTTAGTATTTTCTAAATATTTGAATGATAGTATGGGATGATATATCTTATAGATTTAATAATTAAAGTAAACTAATTTAGACGTTTTCAGTATTTCTTTTAACCTGTCCTTTTCCCGAAGCAAAATTAATATTAATATTAGAGACTTTTGAATAAAATATTGTTTGTTTAAAATCTTATTTACTTTTAAACTCCCTTTATGAAAGCTCTCTATTTTGAATAAACGACACAATTTTTAAATTACTTATACATACTATTAATAAAAATAAATCATATGGCTTTTAATTTTTTTCTTCCCATTTTAATTTTTGAATACTAAAATTTAATAACAAACATTACAAAAACCTTTCTTAGGTTGCCAACTAATTTTCTCTAATTACGCCATTTATTATGCCTGAGGTGACCTGGTAGTCTAGGGGTAAGGTGTCAGACTTCTGTGCTAAGGGTCCTGGGTTCAATCCTCGCTCCCGGCACAGATTTATCTGATTGCCAAACCCTTCCTTCACCTCTGACAAGATGTGTATTAATCACAACTTGTGAATGTGAGGAATGCCAGGCCTCCACCGTGGTTCGGATTCCACGTTAAACTGTAGGTCCTCCATTTCATCTCACAATCACCCTACCATTGCACATTAGCGTAAGTGCGTATAACCCGAACGGGTAGTAAGACGCGGTGCTAATAATAATAATAATAATAATAATAATAATATTATGCCTGACTCTTACTATTGACGAATAATATATATGGTTTTTGTTCATATACATTTTAAAACTAAATTTTAATGAGATTTCAATAAAGCGTTTTTTCTTTTGGAGTATGGTTTGCTATTATTGGGGAGGACAAGCCTCGAATCCCATCCGTGTTTAAAAATGATCTCCCCTCTATAGAGTTTATCATTCTTCCTTCACGAAAATGTTGTCACATTTCCCCTAAACTCTGACTCTCTCCTCTCTATCACATTATATTTAATATGTGACCATTCTAAACGAGGAATAAGACTTCATACTTTGTTATTTTTAAGCAAATAAAAAAAAATAACAATTTTACACTTACAGCTCATAGTTCTCATCTTGACAACATTTTCAACGTTTTTCAACAAATGTCTCGTTTGTATAAACACTTTAAATATATTATTGAAATATTTAGGGCAGTATAATAAAACTAATAATAGTTGTGTGACTGGGATATATAATCTGTAGCTCAGTTTGTGGAAATATTATCCTGTACTAATTTTACCAGAGGACGCTCTTCATGAAGACTATTTCCATGTCCCGATTATGTGAGGGGATGATGCTACTTAATATGAGGGTGTGAAGCCAATTAAGATCATAACTGATATTTTTTAGTGATGGTTAGAAATATCGAAAAGCTTTTTAAAGTAATCTTCTCCGGTACTTTTTTGAAATTTGGATGTATCTAGAAGTCATTGGAGTTTCAGATAAGGGCTTCTTTCAGCTTCATATTCGATGATATCATATGATTTTCAATGTATCCTAGGGGTGGCAAACCTATTCCAGGGGGAAATTTTTCCAGAGGGGTAAGTGACCTCTTCAGTGGCGGATTTACACATTTACCGCCAGTAGGCTATTCAAATTTTGCCGTCCCTACCGACCTCTACAATGTGTCAGTTCCTAGATTATATTTACAATCCAAAGATTTAGTTAATATTTCACAAGAAATAGTTTTTGGGTATATTTCTGAGCTAATATAAGCTCAATCATGTACTCTAATAAAGCGGGGTAAGGTATGCCTTAATACTACTTACACAATAATGTACATTCATTAAACGTAATTAAATAATTTTTGAAGTAAATACGGGACGGGACTTCCCCGTTTGTATCACCGCTCTTTATCTATCTCTCTCGAACTCAATGCCACCAACACCACGCGGAGTATGCCTACAGCACGACCCCGCTTCGGCTCCGGCGCACCACTCCGCGCTCGTGCAGTCAGGTTCGGCCAGACACACTTAGCGAACGGTCATGTCACTCGTTCCCGCGCCGCAACCAAATGCGACTACGCAAATTGTAGAAAAATTGATCTAAGTGGTGAAACATATTACATGTTGAATTGTTTGTGTGGACCTAATAACATTTAGGTATATAAATATGGATCTTTTTAATTTCTGTAAGACAAAAAAAAAAAAAATTTTGCCCCAAATTTGCCTCCACTAAAATCTGCCGCCCTAGTCTCCAGCCTACTCAGCCTGTTGATAAATCCGCCACTGGACCTCTTGCCTCGCTCTTCCACCACCTGTAGAAATCTGGTCACCGAATAGAAATTGATCTCAAACCTTCCCTAAAGAATAAGCTAACACAGTTTGCAGCAGTAATGGTGGACATGAAATAAAACTAAAAAAAACATTTTCAAAGTAAATGTTCCTCTATGAAAACCTAAATGAACAGCATCTTAGCCTAACATTTTCCAACTTTGAAATACTTTCAATAATATGATCATCCCTTATGGTGTCAAACTGTAGTGGGTAAAGGTCATTCTCAAAAACAAATTAGAAAAAACAATCGGCCCCATCCAATCATGAACCAAGATCGGCTAACATACCTTTCTTTACTTAGCATGAGACGTAGTATACTTCATGAAATAATATTTAAATACATTATTGGCATGTTTGCTGCAAAGAAAACAAGTAATGTTTGTATTACAATGAGCGCTTTTATAAAGTATTTATGGATATTACTTTCTTTTAATTAGTTTTTATTACAGTTGTGTAAAATTATAAATTTGCCAAATTTTATCCTCTCTCAGATACGATATGATGTAATTTACATTGACAAGCTTCGATGGCTTCATGGTAAAAGGCGTCACACTTGCATCAGGCTGATTGACGATGATGGGGAGATCGGGGTTTGAGTTCCGGTCGGGTGAACTGAGGGGACTTTTCCTAAATGGTTTTCCACTCACCATCCTCGTGAATGCGAGTACACTTTCCTATGATTTCAAACTTCCTTATCCCAAACTTATTAGCTCTGTTAGTTTAAACGTGAATAGTCTGAGTAGGTAGTAAGACGCTGTTTTGAAAATAATACATAGGTTATGGGGGATAGGGGGGGATTGTATGCCACCCCAAGTTTCCCACATACGTAAATCTGGTACTGCTTTTTAGGGATCTTTGTCTGGTGAGTAAAGAGTTAAAATATGATGCGCCAACCTCCCTTTTCTAGAATACTCCAGATAATGACCAATTTCCAAGCGTCGTCATATCAAATGGTGTATATCTATAACGTTTATGACTCTAATACTCGGGCCGCCTCGTATGTTGTTCGTAAAAAAGGTCTGTGTACCGCACATATTCTTGGATCGGGTTAAATGAGGACCCCAAGTTTGATATGCCATCGTACGAACATGCAGCCACCGATATGATCTCTTGCCTTCTTCATCAACGTTCCTTCCTCCACCAAGTAATCCTCGGTCTTCCCCGATGTCGGCGTCCTTGCACTTTCTGGTCTTTAGTGGAGTCGCAAGACGTGATCTTACTACCCGTAGTCAGTTACATCATATAACTCGTTTTGAAAATTTTGTCGTAGTTGCTGCTTAACGTAATTTAGTTCTTTCGCTATTGACTTGAGTTTCCAATCTAATATCACTGGAAAATCATTCTCGTTTCGAAGATTTGAAACGAGATTTAAACATGACATTGCACAAAATATGTAAACACAAGGAAACTTTATATTTTCTTCTCTGACTTAAAAATACTTGTTAAATCTACTATCTTATGAATATAGTTAAATATGTTTAATTTATATCAATCCTTCGGAGAGAGAAATATTGTGATCTTAAACAAATAAAATTGAAGCCGATATTTTGATGAATGTTGACGTATCATGACTCCCTTAAACAGAAAAAGTGGTTTTCGCAATCCCGTCTGTTTGTATCTCGGACTAGAGTCGACAGCATTTTACTGGTCGGGCTAAAACTTGGTATCTAGGGCTTTTATAAGTTACCCTGAAAAGTTTTTGGAATGAGATATCCATCCCTAAAAATAAGAGTAATTAGTTTACTCATGGGAAAAAAGCAAAAAAAATAAAAATAAAATAATATACATATATTTCTATAATCAAAGATAACGATTTTAATTAAATCACTAAACAATAATTTATTTAGCTGTGTACATAATTATTTTAACTAAAGTAGTTACTTTCGCCTCTTTTTTTTATTTCATAATCATTGCATTACTATAGAAAACATTTATCTTTATGGCTTAGTTCCTTTTTAACTACAGAGATTATAACCACATTTATAGTATTAAGTACCTTAGTTCATACTTTTGGATGTATTAATAAGTAGAAAGCTAAGTACTCAAAGAGAAGCATTTTAGTTTTAATGAAAAGAACTCTGTTAAATTTTGAGAATGTGGAAAAAAACCTAACATTAAGTCTAAATTTCTTTGGTCTCGGTTTATTAATTACAAAACGAGGAAAATAATAAAAAATATACTAGTGAAATATGTTTATTTGAATTTAAGTACAAATTTAAATGGAAACCATTACAATAACGCAAATAACTATTGTTGTATATGGTAATATTAATTTAATGTCTTAGACCTAATTACTAAGTGTTAAAATATATAAGATATATATCCTTCAAAATCCAAGATTGGTGTAATTCCAAGGTCACTACGTCATGTAAAATGAAAAGTTGAATATTAAATAAAATATTTTAAAATAATAATACTAGATTCAAAATTTACTCACAAGAATTATGACAATATTCAATTTGAACATACAATAATGATCATTTAATAAACGTGGGTGTATTAAGGTGGAATGTTTATCAACATTAGCTAAATAATAGTTTACTAGACACTTAATTCTATTTGGGACGGCTAACTAAAATGAAAACTTGTATCTGTGTGTTTCACAATAAGTATCCTATATATTATTTCTGTTGTCAACATTCCTTTTTCTCAACTAACACAAAGCCTACAGTGATGAATAAGGTATCAGTGGAAAGGATTTTTTACAGACTTCTGACATAGCATACTCAGTTTACGTTAAAACACATTATTTGTTTAGAATTCAAGTTAAAAGAAAAATCCATTATGTTAATTTTTTTAATATTTATGAATATTTGTTATGTATTTTAATATTTATGATCGTAAAACTATACTTTTATAACAAGCTATATCCCAACCTAACAAAACCTAGCCTTTCATGCATTTATAAATTTGTTAGGTTGGGTAATATTAACATCAGCCTGTCAAAGACAGGCTTAATAACTGGAATTTAAAATAAATTTTGAAATGAATCAAATCAATCGATATAATCTATTGGAATTATTGCCTCACATTGGAAATGTCAATAGTATTTATCTAAACTATTTAACCCTCAATAGTGTAAAACCCTCACTTTTCAGACGGTGGCCAAATGGTGTCCTCTCTAACTACTGGCTACCGTGGAATGGGGGTGGGGGGGTGAGATCTTAGTGACTTATGTGACTCTCGAGGGCTGCCCCTAAGCGTATATGCTACTCTGATGGAAGGAGAAGGGCGTGGGAGGAAAAGGCTCGTGAATTACAAGGCAGTGTACAAAGAGTTATATTAATCATGGATGAAAAGATGGTGAAGGTAGAGTTTAGTGAAAGTGTAGCCTACTTATATTCGTGTGGAAGAAGAGTGATAGATTGTCCGTTTAGGAAAAGACCTCAAGGGATTTGAATGCGGACCTTGCCGTAAACAGCAAACCAGACTAGAGAAATGTGATGTTAAGTCCACGTATCCAAAGATGCGTGTGATGAGTCTCCCTACATTATATTTAATTTTTTTTAAATTAAACCAATATGTATTTTCAGAAGACATTCTGATGGAGCGATTGTGTAAAGATGGTAAAATGACACATAAACAGGGATTTTAACCCCAGTCATTTGGCACTACTCGCTAATTGCTGTACCTATTGGACTATCCGGGCTATCCTTGTCAGTTCCATCACCCACATAAACATCCGTGTGTACTGGTGTAGATAAATACCAACACATGTTACAAGTATTCGCATTATTCTAATATTACCAATGTATAGTAGTTATTTTTCAATATTTGTTGGGAATAATATTTAAATAATGAAAAATGTTATTAATTTTTGTTTAGCACAGCGTCTTACTACTCCTTCGGGTTATACGCTTAAGTACTAATTACACTAATGGATTAGGAAATGGGAAGGTTGAATTTAGAGGAAGTGAAACTGCATTTTCTTGAAGGGAGAGTAGAAAACCATTTAGAAAAAACCACCCCCAGTTCACCCGACCGAGATTCGAACCTCGATCTCCCCGTCCTCGGTGGTCTGACTCAATACAACTGGCGCGTTAGCCAACTACGCCACCGAGGCGGGTAATGAAAAAAGTTATATATAGTATTTAAATATTTGTATAAAATGTCGTTTTAGAATAAATCAGCATTAGCCTATTATATAATGTTTTAAAGTAAAACTATACAAATAAAATTGTATTTACGATTTACTAATTTGGTAATTTAATGCATATTCACAGTTCTGACATGATATAGTTTTAAGAAGACTTAAGCTTATCACTTCAATACCTTTTTTTATAGCACAGCGTCTTATTATTATTTTTCCTATTGTGTACAAATACTTGTCTGATCCATACTCATTTAAATCCACAAATAGGGTATAGGAAATAGCAAGGTGAAATTTAAAAACATTGGGACCACATTTTCGTGCAGGTTGAGTGGAAAACATTATTTAAAAAAAAAACACTTTTGGTAGACACACACCCGGGCAGGATTTGATGCCGGACCTCCCCATCACTGGCAAACCAGACTACACCCCAATTTGATTAAGAATGGACTTATCTGAGAGAAAGAAAACTTCCAATTCGTGTATGCTTTGGCCAGGATGAATTTGAATGAAAGACCAAACTATCTGACAGATCCGCTGCCTTTTATTTAGGACAGTCCTAGGTTTTTGCCCCTAATAGCTCTTGTCAATGCTTTGTACAAGTTTGGACTCTGACCCCTTTCAATACAGAGGTGATTGCTACTTGTGTTAAAGGCTTCATATCATGATTATAGCTTTTTTATGATTGAATAGGTGAAGGGAGGAGGTAATAATATTGACACATAAAGTTGAAAACTAGCTGAAATAAAAATATAGGTAATATAAAGAAAAAATAAAGAAAAACACATTTATTTCAAGTTGCGTAGTACTTTAATATTGTCTTAAATACAAAAAAATTCACTTAACTTACACACAAAAAATCATCTTGGGATATTGATATGGGCTATATATACCATGATTGACAGTAATTAAGTTAAGGCTACATTTACTAAGTGTAGCTTAGTAATTAATTATACATTTCGAATTTAAGTCATGAAAACTTGTCTGGAAACGAGTTATTCTAAAGAAATTATTTCAAAATTGCTAATCAAATGAAATATACAAGATAAAACTTGTAAAAATATCTCCTTATCTAATCTTTATAACATTAAAATTTGGTAAAATTAATTAAATTGATTTTGACTTTATTAGTAGGAAATATATCTGAAAATTTATCCAACCAAATTATAGGCATATTTATAAGTAAATAAATTAAAGTCTAAAAATGTAACACGAATTGAAACTTATCAAACATATTATTATTAAACACTCTACAAACACGCTTCAAAATGCACTCACTAAAAATTGGATAGTTAATTTAGTAAAATACTTATTTTTAATAGGATAATGGGGAGTTTGGATTAATTTAAAGCCTATTGAAAAGGGGCGTAGTATATTGAAGGAATAAAAACATTAGTGAATTAAAAATTTGTAATGTTCTTCAACAATTTAATAAAATTCAACCTCTAGAAAATAATTTGATATTATAACCATTCACTAATTTCAAAGTTAGACTAAAAGCCCATCGATCTATTTCCTTTCTGTCGCACGCCGGATGAACTGTGAAATGTCTCAGAACTGTCGCCAGAACTATCTTCTTCTGGAACATGGCGTACTTGTAGCCAACACATTTTCTCAAACCGCCGGAAAACGGAAGAAAACTGTACGGATGTCGACCTTTGGAGCGCTCCGGTGAGAAGTTCTCTGGGTCGAACTCATCTGGGTTCGGGTAGATATTGGGGTTGCGATGTATAGAATATATGTTAAATAACACGTCACAACCCTTAGGTATAGTGTGGCTTGTTATTTTGATATCTTCGGTTGAAGTTCTTGGTACGAATGGCAGCACCGGGTAGAGAAGAAGTGATTCTTTTATAACTTGTTCGGTGTATTTAAGGTTGTTTAAATCCTCCATTGATACTGAACGCTCCAAGTCTTCTCCAAAAACAGCGTCAAGTTCTTCTTGTACTTTCCTCTGAACATCCTGGTGGAATCCTAGTAGCATCATCGTGAAGCTCAGGCTTCGGATGTCGACCTTTGGAGCGCTCCGGTGAGAAGTTCTCTGGGTCGAACTCATCTGGGTTCGGGTAGATATTGGGGTTGCGATGTATAGAATATATGTTAAATAACACGTCACAACCCTTAGGTATAGTGTGGCTTGTTATTTTGATATCTTCGGTTGAAGTTCTTGGTACGAATGGCAGCACCGGGTAGAGAAGAAGTGATTCTTTTATAACTTGTTCGGTGTATTTAAGGTTGTTTAAATCCTCCATTGATACTGAACGCTCCAAGTCTTCTCCAAAAACAGCGTCAAGTTCTTCTTGTACTTTCCTCTGAACATCCTGGTGGAATCCTAGTAGCATCATCGTGAAGCTCAGGCTGGTTGACGTTGTATCCAACCCTGCCATGATGGTCCAGTTTATTTCTCCAATGATTTCTTTCTTTGTTAAAGGACATTCATTTTTTTCTATCGTTTGAATCATGGAATCTATTAGTGATAGTCTATTTTTCTTGGGAGAGCTATCAGAGTCAACTCTTGTTTTAACTTGTTTATTGATTCTTTCACGGTACTCCTTCGTTCTCTTTATGAAGAGCTCGTTACTAAACGAATTCACGTAATTTGTACATTCTATCATTGTCTTGTGGTATGATGTTAGACGAATTACAATTGGATTAAGCAGCCAAGGTTTTAAGAACATTTGTATTAAAATGCCAAGGGCAGTATCAGTAGAATTAATATATTTTTCACTTTTTTTCACCTGATCTTTCATTTCAAAACCTATAACTGTTTCACATATGCTATCAAAAGCAAATTTGGTAAAACAATGATAAATATCAATAGTGTCTGTATTATTAAACTTTCCTACGAAACGATGTATTAAGATTTTACTGTTTTTATTAAACACCTTAACAAAATACTCAAAATGACGATATTGGAACGAAGAGAGAATAAACTTTTTGTGAATCCTCCATTGCTCCCCTCCAATCATAAGCAAACCATCTCCTACTGGGTATTTATTTACTAAATTCTTACATCTTTTACTTCCTAAACACTTTTCACTGTTCATTAATATTTCTAGATCACACGGATCCGAAACTGAGATTATTAAATACGGCCCTGCCCAGAAACTACCTATCGGAGTATATTTTTGAACAATATTGAAATATTTTTGATAAGACTCTTCTTGAGTCCAGGCCAATGTATCCAGGATATTTCCTATTATTGGATATGATTTAGGTCCAGGTATCTTACTTGCCAGGTTCCTGATATGTCTATGCTGCCACCACAGTTTTAATAAACATAAAACACCGAAAAATATTGTGAGTAGTATCAAAACAACACTATTCATATTCACAAGCGACATTGTAAATTATAATATTTTAAAATACTGTTGTCTTTAATTCAAAATTCGCTTTTTTCTTCGATTCTATATTGTGGACATTCTTCATTTAATATCTACTACTCGACTAAGAAGAATTTTTCCATTTATTCGCTCTTATATACCTTGAGTTCTAATATTTATTATCAATTTTGTTGTTGATTATTATTAATGGCCTGAATAAAAACTCGTATAAATGTAGTCAACCTAAGGACAAACGAGTTCAAGGCATTTACTTTTTATTTTAATATACGAATGGGTTAAGTTTTTATTTCGTGTTGGTGTGCTTATATAAAAATGGTAGAAATTCAGTCGACTTCGAGACCAAAGAGTTCAATGTTCTTACTTTTTATGTTAATATGCAAACTATACCTCAGTTTTATCTTTTGTGGTGCTGACTGACAGCTCACAGCTGACTTCTGACGGCTTTGAAAAGCTACCAGACCAAATTATGTATCCCTACGCCGAACCATATGATCTGCAAAAAACATGTGTTTAGCAGCTGTCACTTCTGACAGTCAAAATTTAGGTATATACCTAAATGTTGACTGTCAGAAGTCAGCTGTGAACTGTCAGTCAGCACCAAAGAAGCCATGGGGCTACTGTAGTAACTTTTTTTCTTTGGTGTTGTTGAGTGTATAGTAATATGCTGTAAACATTTTTTCCAAATTGAGAGGAAGAAGAGCCTAAATCCATTGTAAATTAAAGTTAATAATCTTTTATATATAATTGAAACAAGGGGTTAAATGGGTTCATATAAAACTTAAACAATTTATTAATAGGTACTTAATATTCTTCTAGACGTCCAATATTATATTATAAGGTTACTACTTATATCCTAAAGACTATGCATAATATATTTTTGTATGCGTAAACTTATTGTAGAATTGTATAAACTGTTTTAATAAACACTCATTAGCTATAATATAAGAAAACAAAAATGTTAAAACGCTTTAATATTTTCCCTTTATAACAAAGGTCACGAAGTCTAAGACATCATTGTCTCTAAAGACTGGGTTACCAGTTACTGAAGGCTGGGTTTCAAATCTCTGGTGGGTTTATTTTCGGTTCCTCTCACCGCGTGATCTATTACAACATATATACCAATACTATTTTACACTAATGTGGTTGCATTTACTCAAAACTACCCTACCTTATACCTCATCTATATGTAACTAGCCCCGTTGTTAAATAATAACCTGAAAAAATATCTGTGCCAAAATCAAATTATAGCTTTTTTTATTATTAATCATAGTTGATTAAAGCTGTCTATGAATAAATGAGTATTATGGACTCTTAATATGAACTGTTATTTCTAGTAATAATTGATCCCACCTCAATGATTTTCAAGGGAATTATGTTGATTTTGAATCCAAGTCAGTGCACTTCAAGTAGAGCTTTAACTTGTGGTATAGTATAAAAATACTTTGTTTGAAGTCCGTTTTAAAAAGGAGCTCATATACCAAGCACATTGGAGGGGTGGTCGGCAGTGACTAACCAAGAAATATACACTGTTATAACGAGGGGGGATAATTGGCCTAATTCAATCAATATTGTTTCCAGAATTGGTCGGGGAGGGGATGTCGGATGGTGGGGGAAGTGGTGGAATGCTATGGTCTAGGGGGCAAAGCTCTCCAACTACCGGAGACCAAGGAAATTTATGAATAATGAATCCTTTTAGAAACTATTTTATATTTATGTTTATCTTATTTATATTATACTATTACTACTACTAATAATAAATACAACACATTCTAGGTTTTAATGAAAGATTACTGCCTTAGGATGGATGTAAATGTAAATCATGATAAGAACGTATAAATTTAACATCTTGTTAATACCGATGATTATTATATTAGTCATCATTATAAAGTCGAAGTTCCTAGCTTGAGCAGTTAACGAGATTCCAGCAGTCACTGACTCATTCACCCACTGATCATCAACACTTATAGGTTCTGCCTGAAAATTCTTCAAAACGACATGTGGGCCTATTTATACGCTATTTGAATATTAATGGCATTTTCTTGGAAATTTTTGAAATTTGAATGGCATTAAACGCTAATTAGAATTTTCCTCAACTGACTTATTCCGACAGTTTGATCCCTCTAGTAGCTTTTAAAAGTAGTCCTGACCTGCATATTTAAATAAGATGAATGGATCTTGAAGTAATTTGAAGTTAGAGATAAGGGCATCTCTCTGCTTATTGTTCGATAGTATATGATGATTTGAAATGTATCTCTAGGTGAAGGTAAACCTAATCCAGGAGGAAATTCTCCTTCACACCACAGTTCCACACCACTATACCAATCTGGTCACTGAATACAAATATATCACACCATCCCTAAGGAATAAACTAACACCGTTTGAAGTAGTGGGGGGAGGGGGGGATGAAGGAAATCTACAAATACTATTTCAAAGTATATGTTCTTCTATGAAATTCCCAATGAACACTATTTTAGATCAACATTTTCCAAAGATGAATTATTTTTAATAATATAATTAGCTATTATGGTGTCAAACTATGGTGGCAAAAGGTCATTTTCAAAATTAAAGTTGAAAAAGAATCGGCTCCGTACACTTATGAAAAAAGATCGTCTAACATACCTTTTCCTACTCAACATGGGACGTGAAATACTTCATGAAATGGACTTTAAAGGCATTATTGACATGTTTACTCAAAATAAAGTAAGGTATGTTTATATTATAATGAGCGTTTATCTTAAGTATTTATGCATCTTATTTAGTTTTACTTTGTTATTAGTACATTTGTGTAAATTTCAACATTTGCTTAATTTTTATTCCCATTCAGATAGGATACTATGTCATTTACATTGATCTCCATTGATGACCTCATGGTGAAAGGCGTCACTCGCTCAATGGACTGGACTGTCGATGACGGGGAGATCGGGGTTGGAATCCCGGTCGAGTGTATTGCATATTTTTTTCCTGTATAGCTTTTCAATTACTATCCTCACAAATGTGGGTACATTTTCTATACATTCAAACTTACTCATCCCAAACTAATCAGAGTAAATAGTATACAAGTGTATAGCCTGATCAGGTAGTATGACAAGGCATAGAAATACATGAGTTTATGGAGGAAGGAGGGGGCACAGTATATTCCACTTCAAGGCCTCCTCTTACGTAAATCCAGATATGCTTTTTAGGAATCTCCAAACACCAAACCAGACTAGAGGAATGTGACGTTCAGTCCACGTATCCAAAGATGCGTGTGATGAGTTCCACTAGAGTATATTTAAACTATTTTAAACTAAACCAATATGTTTTTCAGAAGACATTCTGATGGAGCGATTGTGTAAAGATGGTTAAATGACAGATAAACAGGGTTTTGAACCCTGGTAATTTGGCTCTACTCGCTAATTGCTGTACCTATTGGACTATCGGGGATATCCTTTTCAGTTCCATCACCCACATAAACATCCGTGTGTACTGGTGTAGATAAATACAATCACTTGTTACAAGTAAATATATATATATATATATTTAGCAATTACTAATACTTTATATGTATTTCATTAGTGTAATTGGCTATTTTGATTGTATTTGAATTATACTAATATTACCAATGTATAGTTGTTATTTTTCATTATGTGTCGGGAATAATATTTAATTAATGTAAAAAATTATAATATTTGAATATTTGTATAGATATCGATCCCATAAAATGTCGTTTTAAAATAAATCAGCATTAGTCTATTATATAATGTTTCAATATAAAAATGTATGCATACAAATACAATTGTATCCACTATTTTCTAATTTTGTAATTTAGTGCATATTCACGGTTTGGGTATGATATAATTTTTAGGAGACTTTAGCTTATAACTTCAATACCTTTTTTTTTTGGCACAGTGCTTTAATATTATTATGTTTACTATTGTGTGTTGTCTGATCCATACTCATTTAAATGCACTAATAGAGTATAGGAAATAGCAAGGTTAAATTTAAAGACTCTGTGACCATATTTGCGTGGAGGTAGAGTAAGGAACATTATTTTATAAAACACTCTTTGTAGACACACACCCGGGCAGGATTTGATGCCGGGCCTTCCCATCACTGGCAAACCAGACCATACTCCAATTTGATTAAAAATGGATGTATCTGGGCGATAGAAAACTTTCAATTCGTGTATGTTTTAGCCAATGTGAATTATAATTAAAGCCCAAACTATCTGACAAATGCACTGCCTTATATTTGGGACAGTCCTAGGTTCTTGCCCCAAAAAACCATCGTCAAGGCCTTGTACAAGTATGGACTCTGACCCCTTTCAATACTGAGGTGATTGCTACCTGCGATAAAGGTTTAAGAGGATTATTATAGTTTTGTTTTGTTTGCTAAATCAGTCTCACTCTTTGGATGGGTGAAGGGAAGAGGGGCGGGCTCTAGAGTGATCTGATAGCTCTGGCAACACTGTGGACTGACTGAGCCGACAAAGAGAAAGTAAAACTCAATTGGTTTCTACTGAAACTGTAAATTAGGGGCTGGCGCTGATGCGACTCTTCACTTCCAACGACCATTGACCGGGCCCTTAATAATCTACGTTATCTTTTAGATCTTAAAATGAATGAAAACATATTAACATTGACACATATAGTTGAAAACTAGTTAGAATAAAAATATAGGTACTATAAAGATAAATTATATAAAATTATATTCATTTAAATCTGTGTAATACTTCAATATTAGATTAAATTAAAAAAATTCACTTAACTTGCATACAAAAAATTATCTTGGGATATTGATATGAGCTATATATAGTATGATTGACAGTAATTAAGTTAAGGGTACACTTACTAAATGTAGCTTAGTTATTAATTATACATCTTTAATGTAAGTTATGAAAACTTGTCATTAGAAATAAATTATTTCAAAATTGCTAATCAAATGAAATATACAAGATAAAGCTTGTAAAAATACCTCAGTAGCTAATCTTTATAACATCAAATTTAGTCAAATTATTTAAATTGATTTTGACTTTATTATATAGAAATTAATTTTAAAATTTACCTAAAGAATTTATAGGTATATTTATAAGTAAATAAATTAACGTCTAAAAAGTAACATAAATTGAAACTTGTCTAAACAAATTATTATTAAACACTCAACAAAATTCACTCACTAAAAATCGCAAAGTTCATTTAATCAAAAAACTTATGTTTAAAAGGATAATGTGGAGTTGTTTTTAAATTTAAAACCTTTTGAAAAGGGGCGTAGTATTAGTATTTGAGGAATTTAATAAAATTCAACCTCTAGGAACTAATTTGATATTATAGCCATTCACTAATTTCAGAGTTAGGCCAAAAATCCATCGATCTATTTCCTTTCTGTCGCACGCCGGATGGACTGTGAAATGTCTTAGAACTGTCGCCAGAACTATCTTCATCTGGAACATGGCGTACTTGTAGCCAACACATTTTCTCAAACCGCCGGAAAACGGAAGAAAACTGTACGGATGTCGACCTTTGGAGCGCTCCGGTGAGAAGTTCTCTGGGTCGAACTCATCTGGGTTCGGGTAGATATTGGGGTTGCGATGTAGAGAATATATATTAAATAACAGATCACAACCCTTAGGTATAGTGTGGCTTGTTATTTTGATATCTTCAGTTGAAGTTCTTGGTATGAATGGCGCCACCGGATAGAGACGAAGTGATTCTTTTATAACTTGTTCGATGTATTTGAGGTTGTTAAGATCCTCCATTGATACTGAACGCTCCACGTCATCTCCAAAAACAGCATCAAGTTCTTCTTGTACTTTCCTCTGAACATCCTGGTGGAATCCTAGTAGCATAATCGTGAAGCTCAGGCTGGTCGCTGTTGTATCCATCCCTGCTGTGATGGTCGAGTTTATTTCTCCAATGATTTCTTCCCTTGTTAAACGACATTCATTATGTTCTATCATTTGAATCATGGAATCTATTAGTGATGGTCTATCTTTCATGGGAGAGCTATCAGAGTCAACTCTTGTTATAACTTGTTGATTGATTCTTTCACGGTACTCCTTCGTCTTCTTTATGAAGAGCTCGTTACTAAACGAATTCGCGTAATTTGAACATTCTGTAATTTTCTTGTGGTAAGATGTTAGACGAATTACAATTGGAATAAGAAGCCAAGGTTTGTATAACATTTGTGTAGTTATTTCATTGTAAGTATCTACAGAATGGATATATTTTTCACTTGTTTTTTCTTGAACTTTCATTTCAAGACCTATAACGGTTTCACATATGCTATCAAAAGCAAATTTGGTAAAATAATTATGAATATCAATAGTGTCTGTATTATTACACGTTGCTACCAAACAATTTACTAAGATTTTACTGTTTTTATTAAACACCTTAACAAAATATTCAAAATGACGATATTGGAATGAGGTGGGAATAAACTTCCTGTGAATCTTCCATTGCTCTCCTCCAATCATAGGCAAACCATCTCCCACTGGATATTTATCTAGTATATTCTTCAATCTTTTCCTTCCTAAACACTTTTCACTGTTCATTAATATTTCTAGATCATACGGATCCGAAACAAATATGAACAAATACGGTCCAGCCCAGAAACGAACTGTCGGAGTATATTTTTTAACAATATTGAAATATTCTTGATACGATTCTTCTTGAGTCCAGGCCAATGTATCCAGGATATTTCCTATAATAGGATATGCTTTAGGTCCAGGTATCTTACTTGCCAGGTTCCTGATATGTCTGCGCTGCCACCACAGTTTTAATAAATACAAAACACCGAAAAATATTGTGAGTAGGATCAAACCAACACTATTCGTATTCACAAGGGACATTGTAAATAGTGATATTTTAAAAGTATTGAGAGTTTGAATTAAAATTCACCTTTATCATTGAAACTATATATGAAACGTTCTTGGTTTAAAATCTAGTAGAATACTATGAAGCTTTTACCTCAATTTATTCGCTCTTATATACTTTGATTTCTAATAAAAACATGTATAAATGGAGTAAGCCAATTATAAAAAGAGAATTGTAGGTGACCTAGAGAATACGTATAAAAAGGTTATTTTATGTTAATGTAGTTTTTTTGAACTGGTGTAAGTATAATAACTGTTGTGTATTATCTTTTTTTAATGGTCTCGTTTGAAATAAACTTCAGATATGTATGCGCGAATAAAAGTCGCTTGACAACAACAGTGCGCATAAAAATCCCTCAAGTGAGAAAGGTGCCATAGGGAGTCATCCCCGAACCACGTAATGCTGTTCTGAAGTATTAGTTCAAATGTCTACATAGTGTTACCTAAAAATATCACTGACTAAATTTTAATGATGAAAAAAAGAATAATCTCGTTCAAGTTTGGAAACTATCTATACACAGGACCTAAAAGGATTTTTGAGTGTTGTTAAAACAACTTCCACTTTTAATGTTATCCAAGAATCACATTCACTCTTAATTATAAGTACGTTCAACCAATTATTTTTACATCCATTACTGCTTTTAAACTGTGGTCAGTTTTTTAATCAAGACATATATTTTCCACTACTGTTTGGCTAGGCTTGTTGAAGCTTCATATCCCCTATAATCTAACTTAAGACTAGGACAGACACAACATCTAGAGCCAAGCCATTAATTTATCATTGTGGAAAGGTAAAATGATATTTTCATCTATGATAAATGTTCGCACATGCTGGGAATTGAACCCGGGGCCCTAAGCTCAATAGGCAAACGCGCAACCCACTAAGATAAGGTGTTGGACACTTTAAAACAATGTTTGTTATAATTATCTTTGCGCTCTCTGTCAGTTACCACCACTC
>CABFWO010005662.1:0-44430 GCA_902155825.1 Timema genevievae | reverse complement strand
ATTCTCAGACAGAACTCGGAACCCCTTTGACCCTTCCACGGAACCCCAGGGTTCCGCGGAACACCTTTTGGGAAACGCTGCACTAGGATATACTGAAATCCATTCGCGGATCTAGGTAGAGGACCAAAATAATCTATAAGTTATCGCTCCAACTTTTGACCTGGTTTGGATCTTAGGTAACTGTGTTAGTTCCTGTGAAAATTGCTCAAGTCTATATCCATACCAGTCCAGGAAAACCTACTTCGTGCATTTGTGATCGTCTTGGCTACACCCAAGTGTGCGCCAACAAGGGAGTTGTGATAGTACTTACTCAAACAAGACTGTACGAAATGTTGTTGGAACACATATTTTCTATCTTGACTTAACGGATGGTTTTGCAAACAGCACATTATTATCTATTTTATAATTATGCACTAGTTTACCATTCAGACGTGAATAAGTCAACTAACACCGGATCCTGCCCCTGCGCCGAGCGCAGGGAGGTAAATAACTATTGAATTTTAGTTGAAAGGTTTGCTTTTGAACTCTCAAGTTTGACGGTGAGTAGGGAAGACGGACTGAAGCTCCTCTTTATTTTGCTCAAACATTAGTGAAAGTGCGTCCGCCGCTGAATTATCTTTACCCTATAATTATGTGAACCACACTGAAATGAAACGCCTGTAGCTGTGTGATCCATCTCGCTATCTTGCCAATTTGACGCGGAAGGCTAAGCAACCAAGACACGACGTAGCTGTCTGTATGTAACTCAAATGAGTTAGACTCAAGATAATGACTGAATATATATGTTGCAAATATTATGACGAGGTATTCTTATTCATACGTTGGGTAACTAAGCCCTTGTGGATAGAGGGTCCTACTTGCGTAAGCTATTGTAAAAAGTTGGCCATCCGTCTTTTGGGTGAGCATCGTTCCTAGTCCTGTTGATGACGCATCTGTTTGAAATGTGATTTTTTTTTAAATATGGCATTCTCAAAATTGGGGCTTCTCTTAAGGCGTTTTTAATTTAACAAAGGGCGCGTTTGCTTCTGCTGACCATCTGAACGCAACCCTACTCTTTCTAAATTTATACAAGGAAGCATTTATACTAGCCAAATTTGGTAGGAATCTGCCGAAAAATGCCACCATCTCTAAACATCTGGATAGTTTGTTGTTTTTGTCGTTAGGAATGTGGAATCCCTAGATTGGCCTTGTTTTTTCTAGGTTTGTTGGGACTCCTCTCTATGAACTAGTGTGACTAAAATATTATATTTGGTCTGCCGTTATCTGAATTTATTATGGATTGATGGTCCGATTAGCCCTACAAAATCTAGTGAATACGACCCGTAAATGTAACAGGTGTTCTTAAATGACTATTATAATAAACAAACAAGTCATCTAAGAAATTAAAGCTAAACTTACATTGAATATCCCTGAATATTATGTTTAATAGCCTCTATAACACTTGGGACCCTTCACTTATATGTACCGTATGGAATGTAGTTGTACTCGTTCAGTCTCGTTCGCGTGATAAACTCAGTGTACGGCTTAGAAGCCTCACTTAGGCTCAGTTGTTGGTAAGCCTGATTTAGGTCCAGCAAGGAATGCGCTCTTGCTTGGCCTAAATATTGGAATGCCATTTATACTGTAGCTATAGGAGTGGCCTTAAATACACTACATTTATATTCAACTTTCTCTTGTCAACTACTAACCTATGACTGTTCCCGGGCTTCGCTACTAGGAGATCTGGGCAAGCGAACGGACTTTAAGATGGTCTAATTACACCCTTCTCTAAAAGCGATTCAATATGTTGTCTAAGGCTACGGCCACACTTGCGACCTGGTTGCCGCTATCAGGTCGCAGTAGTGTATTACATTGATTCTTATGAGGGTGGCCACACTTGGCGACCAGCGACAGATTTTAAAACGCTTTCGTGAGCGTTTTCAGGTCGCAACGACAAATACGCTCGCCTTTATTTCTTATGGAAGTGGCCACACTTGCGTTCGTGTCGCAGCCTGTCGCGAGAATACTGGACACTTGTGTGGGTTTGCTTGCGTCAACCTAGGTTGAAATGTAGACCGATAAGGTGCTCGGGACCACGCTATCACTCCTCCATTTAAGCATTTTCACTAACTTTCTTGCAAACCACCCAGTGTTTCCCGCCCGTCTGGAGTTTGACACTCGGTAGAGTACGGTACTTAGCGATGTTTGATACCGAGCTATTTAATAATAATAATAATACGCTTAAGTACTAATTACGCTAATTGATTAGGAATTGGAAGGGTTGAATTTCGAGTAAGTGAACCCGCATTTGCGTGGAGGAAGAGTGGAAAACCATTTAGGAAAAACCACCCCCAGTTCACCCGACCGAGATTCGAACCTCGATCTCCCCGTCCTCGGCGGTCGAGCTCAACACGACTAGCGCGTTAGCCAACTACGCCATCGAGGCGGGTACCGAGCTATTTATAAATGGAGTAAATGCAAGATCACCACTGTGGAATCTGAAACATCGAGTTTACACAAACAGGGATGTTAAATCCAAGCTCTGGATAAAGGTTGCAGTTGCAACAGTGGAGGGTTGGGATGAATTAAATAATGAATAAAGAAATGAACAAGGTAAGAACTTCTTTAATTAGCATAAATAAAATAATAAAAATCATACAATAAACAGTATACATACTATCAATAGATTGAAATGCTTGGTTAGGGCTTGAAGTACAAAGGTTGTTTCCAATCATAGTAATTAATTCCACTTGGTAAATAATATTTTTTTAATTACCGTAAACATAACGATAAATTGCATTTTATACGTGACACTGAAAACATTATATTAAAATAAGGGCGTGTTCTCAGGTTTTTTACAATTATGTTCATAAGTACGTCTCTGCATATTAATGGGGTGGACACCGTATTATCTAGATTTACGTTTCTTCTTCATGTAACAACTATATACTACTATGACTGATAACACATCTTCACGCCTTGGCGCCATGATAACTTGTCATAAAACGCGGCGATCAGGTCGCAAGCGTGGCCGGGAGCAACAAAAAGCATTCCACGCGACCAGGCCGTAGCCTAAGAATGGCCAATTTAGGTGGTGCGAAATTATAAGAGTTGAACTTCACTGAACTCTTTGTTAGTCAATTAAATGTTATATTAGGGAATACGTTTGTACACCATAGGTTTTTTGTAATCACGTCCTCAAACTCCTGGAGTATAAGTGAAAACGGTTGTAATGTTTATTTCAGTTTTTCAACCAAAAATGACACACATTGTGTTGGGAAGTTTTCTAACTGTACCGAATTGCTTTTATTGTTATATATAAACTCAATTCTATTTTCTCGTAGGAAAAGATTGACATAGGAAGATTCCATAAACACAACTTGTGAATGTGAGGAATGCCAGGCCTCCCCCGTGGTCCGGATTCCACGTTAAATCTGTAGGTCCTCCATTTCATCTCACAATCACCCTACCATTGCACATTAGCGTAAGTGCGTATAACCCGAACGGGCAGTAAGACGTGATGCTAATAATAATAATAATAGTAATAATAATAATAATAATAATAATAATAATAAGATTCCATAAACTTTGTCCCTAAAATAACATCCATGCTTAGACGTAGTGCTACTAAAAACCACGTCGGCCATGAAAATGTCCTAATGTTTATAGCATTGCGTCTTACTACCCGTTTGGGCTATACACGTATGTACTAATTAGTACGCTAATGGTTTTAGGGAATAGGAAGGATATATTAATAGGAAGTGTACCCGCATTTGCGTGTAGGAAAGGTATAAAACCATTTTGGAAAAAAAACTCAGACGTCCTACCGAGATTCGAACCTCGAGCTCCCCGTCATCGGCAGTCTAGTCTACTGCAAGAGTAGCGCGTTAGACCACGCGTCCACCGAAACGGGTTTTATTGAAATTAAAACTTTTAATTTTATTACCATAGCTTTGGTCTCCCGTTTCGCACCTTACGTCATACTTCTCCCTCCTTCTTTCATTAACTTAGCTTCGCAAAGTGTTTTAGTCAAACTTTCAGATATTAAGATATGAACTGATCCTGTATCGACTAACGCGAGGGCATCACATTTTGTTAATAGTCAGTCTGACTTCTGGTAGAGTTGCGTAACTACCTGTATTAACACTGTCTGCTGCCGTGTCTTTCCCGCGACCAGTGGCGGACCTAGATGTTTTGACACGCGGTGCTAGTTTCTCGCCCCCCCCCCTGTTGGATCGTTTCTTTGTGTCCTCTGGACCGAAACGAACTAAATGACACCAGTGGAGTGGTATCTCTAGCACCTCCGTATATCATTGCCTTGGTCTCGTGACGTATCATCGTATCTAAACTGTTCGTGCGGCGGGGGCGGGGCTACGTTCTTTGTTTCACGCGTTTCGACCCTTTTGAAATATCTATTTTACTAAGCACCACTCGTCTCGGTGGCGTTGTTAGCTAACGTGCTAGTTTCTTGTTGAGCTAGACTGTCGAGGACGGGGAGATCGAGGTTCGAATCTCGGTCGGGTGAACTGGGGATGGTTTTCCCTAAATGGTTTTCCACTATCCCTCCACGCAAATATGGATTCACTTCCTCTGTATTCAACCTTACCAATCCCTAACCCACTAGCGTAATTAGTACTTAAGCGTATATTAATACTTAGCACCGCGTCTTACTACCCGTTCGGCTTATACGCTTAAGTACTAATTACGCTAGTGGGTTAGGGATTGGTAAGGTTGAATTTAGAGGAAGTTAACCCGAATTTGCTTGGAGGGAGAGTGGAAAACCATTTAGGAAAAACCACCCCAGCTCACCCGACCGAGATTCGAACCTTGATCTCCCCATCCTTGTCAGTCTAGCTCAACACAAAACTAGCGTGTTAGCTAATTACGCCATCTAGGCGGGTCCTTTTGAAATAGTGCGCTTTCTCACGGGCACTTTTCAGGCTTCTCCATTGAGAGGATTTACCCCTAACTAGTTCATTAGAGTGAAGATCACTATATACTCCATTCACGGCAGGAATTACTTTCTGAAAGGTCTTTTTTCCTACCAATATACTACTATATAATAGCTTTCTGGTAGGGAAAAAGGCATTTCAGAAAACAATTCCTACGGTGAACAGACTTTACTTGTATTCCTCTGATATTTACTGATTTCATATTTAGCGTGCTCGTAACGGGCTGCTATGTTTCAAGTCATTTATTGACTGAACAGTCCCCGTGGGAATATGAAGTTTCATATCTGCACGGAGGTTTTTAAACATTCTATCTACCTCCTCATGCATGGAATATGCCCCATAATTAGGGTTTGTAATACAATAAATTACTACGTAACACTTTCGTGAGTCTTTTTGTTTTCAACCTCTTACTTCACCCTCTAGGCTGTCAATATAATTTACAGAAAAGAAGTCTCTCCTAAAACTGGCGAGGCCTGACCATTGGTTGGCTTTGTTCCTAAACCTGTCTCGGCAATTTCCGAAAAATAGTTCGGGAAGGGCCTTTAATAAACTCACAGTTCGCTAGTGCATAAGTGGTCTTTTGTTCACATCGATACTCTAAAAATTCAATGGGGTTTGAACTTTCATCAAATTTTTAATTACTTTTTCGGACAGTATTAAAAACATGAAAATCTCTATTTGATGACGCAGGACCGCCCTGTGATGTAGCCACAATTTCAACCTCCCCTCGATTGCGGAACTGACCCCGGTCGAAGGTGGGTTGGTTACACCCTTTTGCATCTGACATAATTGGGCCGTCATTTCGCCGGGAATTTCTCTAGTCTCTGATATGTCAGCACACTTAACAGGTTTTGGCATTTTGTCAAATAATCTCGTCCAAACCATTGCAATAAATTGACTTTTTTAATTTGTTATTCATCCTCCCCACTCTAAGGGTGAATGCTTCCCATTATATTGCCTATGTGTAACAGCTTAACTTGTAACATACTCAACTGAGAATATGAGGGAACATTAAATCCTTTGACTTTGGTCGAGAGCTTAGAAATTGTATCTTTCATGTCGGGATCACGATCAACTTAACTTTCACTTAACGTAACTTAACGTAATGGTTTTCCTCGTGTTTTTAAATGGAAGTGATCATGAGGCAGTTGACTTAACGTTCACTTGCAGTTAACTTAACGTAATAGATGTCCTGGGACGTATTTCACGTCAAGTGAACGTTACATGAATGGTTATCACGTGATCCAGCCAGCCATTATGTGAGTGACGTCTACAGGGCTATTTAGTAATTCATTTGTTGGTTTTATGACTAAGCTCTAATCTTTAGCTTCAGTTCTAGTGAATGGACATTGAAACAAAATAATTAAACTACAATAGGAAAGCTAAATTTATCAAAAAAGTTTGGTGATACATTTTTATTATATAGATTGAAAACAATAAACATTCACAGATCATCACTTTACAAATAGTACAAATCACAGATCAAAATACATACTCTAAAATTCAGATGTTTGGCTTGAATTGTTACGTGAAGTTACGTGAATCGTAATCACACATCAGTTTTCTTAAGTTAAGTGAACCTTAAGTGAACGCTACGTTAAGTTAGAATTATGTTGATCGTGATCCCGGCATAAATATGGGAATTTCTGAACATGCTGCAGGGGTCCTCGATTGAATTATACTGGAGTGTCCTGTGTCCCTATCCTGCTCCAGCATTCGCCACAATTGCGACCTCATTGCGTCTATTGTGGAGGCAGGAGCCTAACTTTGGTTTGAAATTTCATAGCCAAGTTTCAACGACTCTAGTCTGTACACGTCCATGTTTTAAGCACCTATCGGTTTTACTGCATGGGTTGCCTAATTACTTGAGTAAGGACTCTCAGTCATCTCATGTTAAAATGGATTTGATCTACTTTATTAGTTCTACGATAACGTTGTGCATAAAGCGTTGTGAAATGAGGGTTTATTCCAACTTAGAATATCAATTACATGAAGACTCATTGATTCAAACGAATGAATTTTCCTACTAGACTGACGTAATATTAAGTTGATATATAGGTTAATTATTCTCAAACAGGCGAGAAACCCCCTTTAAACGTTTCGCAATCTCCCTCCCTTCACATCCCGCCAGCACGTAATTCGTGATTATACAAAGCAAACATTTAATTGCGTCTGTAGGAAACGCACGACTTTTTACAATAAGCTTAGAATCTTGAGCGTTAATGGATAACTTGGACCATTCGCCTACAGCACAATTTAAGGAAAATTGGGGAGGGGGGAGTTGCTTCGTCAAACTATCGAAGTTTGAGTCCCCCTAAACCAAACAAGACATAATACACCACAAGCCTCCATCATCAGAATCACTAGGCTACGCACAATTATACTATAAATCTATTTGAATTTATACACTAAAAAAATTAGCTCTACAACCTACAATCTGAGCATTATTTTTCATTACAAGCATAAGTACTTCTTTGACTAGTCTTCACCTAAATATGAATCATTAGACTTATCTGTGACTTATCAAAAGTTCTGTATAATATGTATGCCACACCCCCTGTGACCTCCTGGAACTGCACGTTCTGGAATGATAAATCCAGGACTCTTCCTCAGCTGCCTCGGGATATGGCATGGCCGCCAAGAATAGACATGCCACTGAAAACTTCCCTACATATATCTTAACTCTCCGGTTACCATGTAACGCCTTAACGTTAGTTGTAACGTCTTAACGTTAGTTGTAACGTCTTTCGCGTCCGTAACGTCAACAGCGATTTGCTCTTGTGAACTACATCGGCGCTATCCTTTGCTACGTAACGGCGATGCAAGAGTATGTGACGATTCTGGTTACCATGTTTATTCTGGGCTCATTTGAACGTCACTAAATAACTTACATGGGTTGAAGTCCAAAACCTTACTTGAGGAACCAGTATATTGTCTATGAGGGAGGGTATGATAATCAATGAATATATAAACAATTCGATATAGTTTTCCTGATTTATTGCAAATACTCGACACATTATCACTACTAGAACGAATCGCCATGTATAGCAAAAACTTGATACAATGCAATTTGTTATACAACCTAACGTCCATCTATATCGTCGTACACTACATTAGTCCCTGACCTACCGCTGCTAACTTTAGTTTTATTATCATTTTTCTGTCGAATTGGTTGCCCAGCAACGATATATTTGTTACTCTTGGCTGATTTAGAACACCTTCCAAATTATTGTTCTAGAATAAAGCGAATTTGGAACACTGTTTGAATTAAAACTGGGACTTCTTTTGTTTGCGTGGTTTTGACCACGACTAAAATCTTTGTCTTTAAATTCTCATACACGAAGAATTATGGCAAAAATGTGTTCTAAGCAACATAAAATGGTTAAAAAATTAACACACTGTTCAATTATTCACTGGAAATATTTGTAGGAAAAGTTCTACATGATATTCATTAATATGAAGATTTTCATTTTCAAGCACATTTTTCAAGATTTCAATAGAGGACTTTTTTTTTTCATGTTTGAGAGTATTTTTATTTTATCCGAGTTTTATCCTTTCCCATTTCCAGTCATCCAAGAACATCAACTATTTTAAACATTGGTCCAAGAACCGAACTAAATTTATCAAACTTATTTTTCTCAATATCTATACCAGAAATATAATATTGTAATTTTTTTCAGCAGTTATTGTTATTATTTCAGCTATCATTGGAAATACCATATTTATTTTATTTTACCTCAAGAATATATTTTTTACTATAATTTTTTTAATTTAAAGTAACCAAAATCATAATACATTTTGTCTTTTTGTGACGAAATTTATTTCAAAATTTTATATTTCTTTATATACATTACCAATGGAATATTTATCTTATTCAAGAACACAACATCAAATAAACATTTAAAATATGTCATAATAAAAATATATGTAGTATTTTTACTTAACCCCGGGTACGAATACTGAAATTGACATACTGTACATCCAAAATTGTATTAATAATATTTAAAATGATATTTACATGTATTTTTATTTATATCACTTCTTCATACACTGTTTGTATTTATTGAACTGTGGTCAGTATTATGCATGTATGTTTATTTTAGAAGGTGTGCTGATTTATTTCAAGCTACCAAGGCTATACTTAACCACTTGAATGTGTCCCGTTGTTGAAGGTCAGGACAAATATCAGCTTCAGGCTACTGTATCAGGGTACCTTAACGCTACTCATAAGTTCCGGGATCATAGGTTCCTCAAATTCCCCACCTACTGAGAAAATAATTTCTTCCAAATTTAGTTTATTTCAAGTAAGCAACAAAGTCGCTAAAAGTAACCAACTGCACTCCAGCCAACTTAATATCGCATTTCTATGGTGGTAATTTCTATTAACATGGTCCATTTGGTTATATATAATATATTGTTTCATTTTCATTTACTTTAGGGATCCTTATAAGTTATATTAAAGTGATACAACTAAAAAAAAAAAAGAAGGCAAGATTAACAAACTATTCACATATATTCGGGCAATTGGTAGGCTCCATTGGTAAAAAGACAAGATATTTGGATAGCTAGTTGGTTCCAAACTGTTACAGTAATCTTAATTCTTTGATATTATTAGTCATAAAATATGTTTTAATTAACATAGAAACATTATTATTAAAACTCATATCCTCTATTTAGATCAACATCTATCGCATTAGGTAAAAACTAATCAACAGGTTACACTAGATCAGGGCTTTCTAAAGTATGTAGTTTATTATCAGATTAGCATTATAATTATTTAAAAATCAACTCTTCATTTCTGGTTGTGTAATGTGTCCCATTGGCATTTGTTGGGTAATGATTGTGATTGGGAATAATTTTTTAGTGACCCTCAAAATCTGGGAGAAGTATTTCATATCTTCTGAGCTTGAAGATTATTTTGACCTTTTTTTAATATCCCCCATATCGGGGAACCCTGTTGTAATTCTCTATCACCATCCCTGCATCCTTATGAGCTAGAGGCTACCTGCCTGGAAAATTTCAGCTTCATAGCTCTTCTGACCTTAGAGAATTTTTCTATTTTGGTTTTTTTTTCCAAGGAAATTTTCTGTCACCAAGTATTTTTGCATCTTTTTGGGTTGGGGCTATCCGCCGGAAAAATTTCAGCTTCTTAGGTCTTCTGGGCTTTGAGAGTATTTCGGCTGTTTTTTTCTAGGGCCCCCGTTGGAATTTTCTGTCACCAAGTATTCCTGCACCCGTTTGAGCTAGCGGCTACATGCTAGAAAAATTTCAGCTTCCTAGCTCTTTTAGGCTTCAAGAATTTTTAGTCTTAGATTTTTTTAGATAACCCCTATTTTGGAGATCCCCAATGATAATTTCCAGTCACCAAAGGGGACGGGTTCAATTCCCATGTTTAGATGTAATTTTTTAATATATTATGATTTGGATACGGCTCATTTCCGTAATTATAATCATTCATCCCCCCCAGCTTCGTCTTTGATTTACCTAATTGTACAGGATTTATTTCTTTCATATTAATGATATAATATTAATATAATTAAGAACAGCCAGGAAAGCACTTTGTCTTTTTTATAATATAGTGGAGATAAAGTGCTTTCTTGGCTGTATTTCATTTAATGTTATAGCAAGTACTTAAAGCTTTAACTTTGCTCAAAGATTTAGGCTACCTTATAATCATGTAGTAAGACTTAATTTGTCTCTTTTTTTTTATCTTCATGGAGATGACTTTTTTTTCAGGTTCATTTGAAACTTATTAAATGAGACAATGACTTTAAATATTTTCGTTGTGTGTCCATATTTGTGTAGTTTAGGCAAATTCCCTACAACACTGCTCAAACCGAGAATACACCCATGCTGCTATATTTGTTTATCTATTATATTTGCCTAAAATTAGTTTCGAAACTATTTTAAGAGCCCCGTGCATGATCTTGACATTATTTTATAAGTTGACCTTCTCGCTTATTAAAGACTTTTTTAAATAAGTTCTGAGCAAAACCGATAACCTGTTTTTTAAATAACAATTTTCAAAGGTCAATCGCTAGTAAATTAACCTTAAATTCTTTTATATCATAAGAAATAGTATCGTTTTATTTATCATATAAAACTCTTCCTAAATATTTATTTTAAGAATAATTGTTAAAGCCATTCTTCTAAAAATGATTTTTCAAAAACTAATTGTTTAGTTATACCGTTAATTTTAGAGTTAAAATTAAAGTAAATTTTTCTAGAGGCTACCTCTAAAAGTTTGAGTAAAATCCATTAAACCATTTTGGCTGTTTCTTCATGTATAGATAAACAGAATTGTAAAAACTCACTTTTTGCTGTACCTCAACTCCTCGGAGAGAAAGTATTGTGATGTTAAAAAAAATTAAACTTTAGATTTGGATGAATGTCGAAGTTTCAATGAATCCCTGAGAAGGAAAAAGTTGTTTTTGAAATTCCGTCTGTGTATTTGAATTTAGGCTTAGAAGTGAAACCATTTTACCGTTCAGCCTAATACTTGATGTCAAAAGTTTTCATAAGGTTCAATCGAGAATTTTTTAGAATTAGATATCCAACCCAAAAACTAAGTGTATTTTATTGAAAGGCATAAAGAAACAAATTAATTTTCTCAAAATCCACTATTACGATTTCGATGACATTTTATGTATAACCACTGTCTAACATTAGAAAAAAATGGCAACTCTCATTTTCCCATAAAAATAACTTTTAGGGTACCTAATTTACATGAGCGTAAATTTCCTATTTTCATCATATTTCCGCAACTATTTGAAATATGAAATAACTATACTTCATAAAGTTGTAGTACTATTAAATATAAAAATATTTAATTGAAATATATTTTCATAGAACCAGTTTTTGAGCTATAAGCATATATATATATATATAAAAAAAATATATAAATATATAAAGATCTGAGTAATATATATATATATATTACTCAGATCTTTGAAAACGAATTTGATTGTTACGCTTTTTGATGGACAGAGATGTTAGTCTTTTCTCACTGTGTCTGTAAGAGTGTATATTATTTCATTTAGGCCTATGCTCTTTGGTTGAGTGTTTCTGCAACAGTGTATTTTTTTCGTTTCACAAATCTTACGAGGTTTTAGTAAATGTGTCTGTTTTAAGATAAAAACAGATAGAAACTCTTATGATGCACCGTACCATTTTATTTCAAAGATGAATAAAAGTCCTGATCCATCGTAATCTTTTTCTAAATTTTCAAGGTTATGATACGTATTCTAAAAGAAAGTAAAATCGGTCCTTTATGGTTATGGAAGCCCCATTTAACATCTACCATCATTTCTTCAGGACTACTTATTATTGATGCAATAAGTTGAGCTAATATTCAGTAAAAGTGAACTTTCTGGTTTGATCAAGTTGTTCTGTTGACCTGCGTGGATTGTCTGCGCCAAGTCTTGATTCATGGCCCACCTCTCATAACCTTTCCATTGTATTGTGGGTTAGTTGCTTGTGGCAGTTTAGACTGGTTTTCTGCTCTCTCATGGTCACTCTCACTTTCACTACCTCTCAACGCCGTGTAGTCTTGATTCGAACTAGAGTTGGGGAAAACTTAAAAATGTCTTATTGCTTATTTCACGCAACATTTTTATTTACATTAAATTCCACTTTAGTGTAAAATTAATAGTTCAAGTTTTCGTAAATAAAAAAAAAGGATGTCAACCCATATAAATGTCACCCGTATAAAGTTGTACAATCTAATATTAAATACCTCTTGGTCCTAAGCAACCTTTAGTTTTTAAAACGACATATTTGTTTTCATTAAATGTTGCCTTTTATTTATTTATTCAGAGATATTTCATCTGAATCACTCATAAAAGTGTAAATATTCAGCCCTGATCTTTTAAGGAAAATAATGACGTTAGGAGGGAGATACGGATCTATGTGATTTTCAAAGGTGAAAGCCATTACTATCTTGCTAAGGACATTCCTAATTAATAAATTACTTTGTCGGAACATGTGGGCCCTAGGCATGGATATTATACCCAAGAAGGTGGAATTGAATCTCGACCTGTAACAACTTATATTTGGCAATGGTTTAAACAGTCGCCATGTTGGTGCTTTTGCGTCGGAGGTTCAAACCCGCGCGATGCTTCAAGAAGTGGGTATCTTCTATCTCACTGTTTCTCTCTCGACTTTCATTAATACTTGCTTATAACAATATTACACAACCTAACCAAACCTAGCCTTTAATTATTGGTAGATAAATTGATGTTAATTAATGTTCTGTTGAGGTTGTAACTAATAAAACTAATTAAAACGCATTCTCTAATATATAGTAGTTTTATTCGGACAAGGACTTAACTGTATTTATATATATAATTTTTCATGTTTTGGATTTTTGCACACTTATTGGATGATTCCTTTACAATTTTCAAAAGTTTCAGCTTTTTATCTCATCAGAAAATACAAAAACTTTGGGCAACCATGCATGGATAAATAAATAAATAAATAAACATCTACACACTCTAACACACTTACTCACACATATACACATAAGCACACTTACACACATATAAGCACACAAATACAAGCACCAACACACACACAGGCACGGACACACATACATAAATACTCTTGAAGAATTATGTAATACTAATTAAATATGCGTAGCACAACTTCCTTCGGAAGTTAAGTAAGGCCGTCGGTCCCATGTCGATTGTGGCATGTAAAATAACCCTTAAAGGCATGTGAAAATACCATTCCCAGCAAAATTGGTAGGCCCTTTCCCTCTCGCTCATAGAAATTCTCGTCTGCTGATATAATCAGTCGGCTCAGAAAGTGTACGTTAAATACATCAAATAAAATAAAGAAACAAACATAAATAAGATTAATTAAATTGCATGGCCATCTTGCCTATGTATTTTTGTTTAATTCTATATACGATGAATTGGGGGACCCCCCTCAAATCGCGTGAGCTACACTCTTTATTCTCGAACCGTGCGGTCCGGCCGCGTTTTCACGCTGGTCTTGGCTTCAGTCTTTCCCGGCCTTATTAGCGAGAAGGATCAATCTCTCTAGAGGTGACCCGCTTCGGTGGCCGCATGATCTAAGGCGTTACTCTCGCAATAAACTATACTTCCGAAGATGGGTAGATTTGGGCTCGATCCCTGCCGAGTTCACTGAGTGTTTTTTCCTAAATGATTTTACACTCTCCTTCTATGCAAACGCGCGTGTACTTCTTCTTAGTTAAACCTTCCTTATCCTTAACATATCGTCACCCGAAAATGCAAGTGTTATATCTCCAAAAAGTGTTAAATTTGAGATATTTGGTGTTTAGGTCTATTTAGAATGCGCATTGTTTACCTGCGGTGAAATTGAGACTACTATATAATTACTTAAGAGGATACAAACTCGAGTTGTCATTTAGTAACATTGGTTGTTTACACATGGTCAAACTTCAATGCTCTTTTACACAAAAGTGAAAAATTGGACATAGAACACTTGCATTCTTGGGTGACGATATTAGTGTAAGGGAAGGCTTTTCAGGTGCGGCACGTGAAACATACAGAGTAGGTCACTAACATACATTTTATGTCAGAAAATTACATAGCTGACAAAACTATTTACAGATTGTTTCCAAACACAATAGGGACAAATGATTGACGGAGGCTGAATACGTCTGCAGCATGGCGTGTAGTCATAGCAATGACGGGATCGATCACTTGTATTGTGACAGGAGTAAGATATTTGCTATCGTAATTGGTTCCGACCAACAATATCACATATTGCCGATATTTCTTCTGCCGCCTTACAATAATCATGCAAAACGTGAATTACTCGGTATCCTGCATTGACCATTGTAAGGTATCGCGTACAGACGGAGATTATTTCTCTGAGCGACCTTTTCTCCCGCCCCTTTCAACTGTACCAGAACTTCTCGCCGAAACTCTGAATATCGTGCCCGTTTTGTTGGCGTCATTTGTCACGGGCAATATTTCCCACACTAAATTAAGGGAAGAAATCTGATTTGTAGCCTAACCTAAGGGATCTCGACGTTCTTTTGTGACTTTCTTGTTAGGCTCTGTAGAAGGCTATTTGAAACGATATAAGATGCAAATCCCAACTACTATTGTGAACGTTGTGGAATGCAATCAACGCCGATTCAAGGTTCCTTTGGACACTACGACACAAGAGAAAAAAAAGTTAGGTAATAAAACTCGATCAAGGCTCTTTACTGCTGTCCCTGAGGGGTCACCTCTCAAGGGGATCAGTCATACAAACATGTAAAAGACGTCAATCGCTGTGATTAAGACGAAGTTTACTTCTTTATATTGGGGGAGGGTGCCGAACAAAAAACTAAAATTCTTTCGAGAGGGAAACTAGCAATGCTTTTAGGTAACGTCCCGTATCTACGATTATGGGTGGATTTGGCCCTTAAACACCTTTCCCCGGAGTTCAGCCTCTATCCTAATAAAAAAAAAGCACTTTTACCTGCGCAACAACTTTAAAAAGAACCACCTCACTGGATCACATCGCATCAAATAGCATAGTATAGATTAGCAAATATATGGCATTCGGGAGCACATAATTAATACTGGCAAAATATCAATCAACAAAACCCCACCTGGGGTGGATACTAGCTGAACAATAACACAAGTGAAAATTTATAATACTAATAAATACAATTCCAACAGATTAAAGATTGTCAAGACATAGATTCTCTATAACATTAATTTTTCCTCAAGGGAAGATATAGCCCAAAAGGGATAAATAATCTAGCTTCAGAATATACCACCATTACGGGGTTAAATGCTAAGAGATCTTCATCTGCATATAAAGCATTATACTTAATTGTAAAATCCGCCAAGACACATGATCAATTTACATCTCTAGTTTTAGTTGAATTACCCAGAGTGAACCAAAAGTTTCAATAAAAAGAAAACAGTAATACAAGGCTGAACATTACTTATTAAATCAACAAGGATACGTTCATACAAGGCCAAATCCTTACTATTAAAAAAAAAGGGTAGGTTTATATAGTAAAAAGGGGAGGACCCAGTCCAGCCCACTAATTTCAGTAAGGATACAAGGGCGTCCTGCAACAAACGACCCTGTCGCAGTTTCTATTGGTCAGACAGGTCTCTTAGTCCCTCCTTCTTGACGAGCTTTAACCTTTGCAGGCTTCCTGACCTGCCATAGATTTATTGTCCAGTGAGAGGCCAGAATCTTCGCCCCCCCCCCCGTTTTCAGCACCGAGTGGAATAGTTGGATTCACCCCGTTTAGGGGGGCGTCCAGACTGGGCGAGCGAGTGACTAAAATATAAAATAGAACACATTGGTTGTAATGAGAGGTGGCAAGACTGGAGCGAGCGAGCGACTGAGCGTGCACGCTTTAAAGATAGAACTGGTTCTATTTTTCAAGCGCGCGTGCTCGACCCGGTACACTCTAGTTTACAGGCACTAGACAATATTATTATATGTTGGTTCATTGAGTGCTAGGAAAACTTCTCATGTTGTACATTTTTATTATTATCGATAGGTTTAGCACACTTGCTACTAACGGCCTAATTTAATTGGTAAGATCATAAACCATACCTATATATGTGTATATATATATATATATGTAAAACTGATATGTTAAAATACTTCAATATTATCAAAGTAGGCCTTTACAAATAAGAATCAACATTAGCGTGGAGAATGGAGGAGAAAACCACAACAATAAATCACTTGTCAAAAACCATCCTCATTTCACCGAGCCAAAATTCGTAGCCTCCTCGTCTACAACTATAGAGAGCTATCTGCTAATTACGCGCTCGCTCGCTCGCACGCACGCTTGTCAGTCTGGCCGAACCCTAACCCGTGTAGTCTCCTTGCCAGAGCCAAAGAGAGAGACTAACACCTCAGTCTACTCTGGGGGAGACCTGACTTCCCGAGGAGAGAACCTCGCCCAAGTATTGCCAAGGCAGAGCTACGTCCAAATGTACTCTCATATATTATCATAAAACAAAAGCAGATAGGTGTCTACGTACATTGTAGGTCGAAGACAAGGCACTGGCGGACCGTAATTAATTGAATTTTACACTGAGGGCGTCAGCCCGGGACCATACTCTAAGAGTGGCGGCCATGGTAGAGGATAGATTCACTCGGAGAAAAGTAACGACTAAGGTTTAGTTTAAAAAAAAAACACTATCATTAAATGTTTGTATCTTATTATATTATAAGTGACACATCATAGTTCACATCTCCTGTACTCATAATATATATATTATAAGTGACACACATAGTTCACATCTCCTGTACTCATAATATATATATTTTTCTTAGTACAGGAGATATAAACATTTAATGATAGTGTTTTTTTTTTACTAAACCTTAGTCGTTACTTTTCTCCGAGTGAATCTATCCTCTACCATGGCCTCCACTCTTAGAGTATGGTCCCGGGCTGACGCCCTCAGTGTAAAATTCAATTAATTACGGTCCGCCAGTGTGTATATAAGGTCGGTTTACCTTGAGAGAAAAATGAGCGAAGATACAATTTATATAGACTATGTCAATTTCCAGAGAGAGGATTATCATACGCAGTGTGCAAACACACCAGTCTTACCATTTGATAAATTCATATTTGTAACCTCCCAGCTATGTCAGTCTTTTTTTGAGAGATATTACACCCAGTCAGAGATCTTCCAGGTAGTCTACTCTCCCCACACGATCGAGTACAATGATGTTGGGTGCATCGTCATCTTCAACCTCCTCCAGACTTTCTAAACGACGAACGTTAAATGTTTGATACTTCTTAGTTCCTACAAACTCTTGAAGTGATTCCACTCTTCCTGCTTGATTTGGTCTAACGCTATGCACAACTCATCCTCGTCTAGCAAGTTCTCAGAAGGCTCCCAGAAAGATTTTAGGACCCTCGCTGCGCTTCAACTTGAAGATTATGCACTTATCGGTGCAACTCTCAATGTACTGGCTAGGTTCCCACATGCCAGTATTATAACATCCTAACCATTGGAGTGATCTGTTGCACCGCTCCCTGTAACTCTTCCTGTCCTCTTCGATATAGTATTCTAGCACTCCGTTCGAGATATTTTTATCACTATTATCCTCCAGACGTTAACCCAACTGTCTAAACATTTTGAATGCGATACAATTCTCCGTCTGCGACCACCTTTATACGCTCCTCGAGAACGTGTTCTACCCTCCCAAGACACTTTTGTCTGCATCGATCCAGAGATTCTGTGACGAGATAAACCCACTTTAAACTTGATCACTGTAGAATCGGACATCACATCTTGGGACGTTGGTATATGGTGCGTAAAATTATATTGTCATTAACTAACGTCCATCGGTTTAATCTTGATGGTTGAGTGTAGTGTTTTATTATATTTGTCGTAAAGAATCAATCATATCGATCCATCGAATGGTTGTGTTGATACCTAAGTAGCCTCTTTCTTATAGCTGAGACTTGGGGCTGTATGCAAGAACTTGACTAAGTTGGTGCTTTGTTGACACTAGCGTGGGTTTGCTTGCGTCATCATAGCTTAAAAGGTGGAGCGATAGTTTGCTCGGGATCACACTATCGCTCCACTAAGCATTCACTATACGTTCTTGCATACCGCCCTTGGTCTCGTATACTCTTATCAACTTAAAAAGTTCTAAGTATTTTCTCTGCACCTCGCTCAAGGATGTGATTATATCTGGGTTTCTTACTATGACTTTTAAACACGGACTTGGTACATTAGTCTGTGTTTCCTTGGGTCTGTTCAGGTTTCTAGAATATCCTTGATGAAGAATCCGCCACCTCGTTGGCGGAGAATAGTGATTGGACAAAGTTAAACATAAGGAACTGTAGCTTGATTATACAACGTCCATCTTCCCGATTTGTTAACGGTGTTTCATCAACAGATCAAAATGGTAATTCTCAAGGTACACTCTGTATTTATCCGTGACATAAACTATTCCGGGAACTTCCAATCTGAAAGTCGAATAATTTTACTCATATTGATGCAGTGTCCTACTTAAGTAGCCTAACTCATTGGCTTTAGAGGCCCTTGCGTTTCTTGTCAGACAACAACCAATAGCCCAGTCAAAACAAGCGTCTCTTCGAAGCAGGAATGTATTTGTGAAATCCGCCATCCTTAATACTGGACTGTCTAACAGCGAGCGTTTAGATGCCTAGAATTCGTTTTAGAATTCGGAAGACCATTGGAAAGGTCCCACGTTTTCATCTATATGATAAAGGGACAACGCTAAACTAGCTAAATCTATCACAAAAACTTATCCCTAAAAATATACCTTGCTTCTTTAGGTTAGTGGGAATAGGATATTTCCTCATGGAATCACTACTTTGGGGATTTAGTTAAATTCCTTGGTGTGACACGACGCGACATATGGAAAGTACTCTATCTTGGACACCACTAGTTTTACTTTTTCCTGTTTTGCCGTTACGTTTTACCACGCGCCATTTATATAATGCCTCCCTCACGTGATAGGTGTGATTCCTTAAATTGTCCATTTATATCACTAACAAGATAATTGAATACATATTTAAACTGACGCTCTGGGAAAAATGTGTGTGGTAAACGTGATAGAATTCAATCTTCCGTTGAGATACTAAAAGGAAGGTAATTTAACTCCAAAACACCACACTGGCTAATGTTGGATGCTCCAGGGGCTAAGCCACCAGAATTCCCACCTTTCCATGGTATTGGGATCCAACTGATACCCTACTTACAATCTGACAAATTACTTTAAAACAAGTCGACCTTGGTGGTCTTGGGGTAAAGTTCTCGCCTCAGGCCCCGATGTTTGTGGGTTCAAACCCAGCCGAGGTCGACGGATTTTCCTTGAGTGATAAAAAGCCGTATTACAACTTCCTTCAGAGGGTAAGTATAGCAGTCGGTCCCATGTTGATTGTGGCATGTAAAAGAACCCTTGTAAAGTATGTGAAAATACCTTTCTTGGCAAAGTTGGTATGCCCTTTTGCTCTCGCTCATAGAAATTCTAGTGTGCTGATTTAATCAGTCGGTTCAGAAATTGCATGTTAAATATCTCAAATATATGAAAAAATATATTAAAACACACAACTTTCCTAGCCTAATCACTGAGAGTCCCCACATACACCGAAAGGAAGATCTCAGTACCTACAAAAAAGGACTCATCACATTAGTTATTCAAACAAAATGAAATATTTTTCCTCTAAAGAACAGGGCTCGAGTTATTCAATTAGGGATGAGTAAGGTTGAATTTACATTAAGTTTACCCACATTTGTGTGATGGAAGAGTGGCAAAACCATTTAGGAAAAACCACCATCACACCTGACCGGAACTCGAACCCCGATCTCCTGGTCAACAGCAGTCTAGTATGTTGCAATACTGAGACAGCTTAGACCATGGTGCCACTAAAGTATGTTTTTGGAAAGGTTATTCTAAACTAAAATATACTATGTGAAAAATAATAAAGTATTAAAGGTGACCTGGTGGTCTAGGGGTAAGGTGTCAGACTTCTGTGCTGAGGGTCCGAGGTTCAATCCTCGGTCCCGGCACAGATTTATCTGATTGCCAAACCCTTCCTTCACCTCTGACAAGACGTGTATTAATCACAACTTGTGAATGTGAGGAATGCCAGGCCTCCACCGTGGTTCGGATCACACATTAGCGTAAGTGCGTATAACCCGAACGAGTAGTAAAATGCGGTGCTAATAATAATAATAATAATAATAATAATATAAATAATAATATAAATAATAATAATATAAATAATAATAATAATAAAGTATTATGTTTGGTGTTGTCCAGGGTATCCAGAGTTTGGCTACCACCTCAACAAGACTGGGAGGCCTATGGTGTACTCCTGCAGCTGGCCTGTCTACCAGATATACGCTGGTATGGCGGTAAGTTTACCCAATTAATGTAGTTGTAAATACTTGGTACTTGTTCAAGTTACTCCTAAATCAGAAGGAAACTATACTCCTAGGGCACAGACAAGTAAGAAACAAACTCTCAACTTTACAGGGGTTTCGCTGCTCTCCTTTTGCCAGCTTGAGTCCTTTCAACACTGGGCTTCGCTAGTGTCAGTGCTGGGTGATAATAGGACTGAACGTAGCGTTCCTAGTGTTGAAGGACTCAAGCTGCCAAAAGGAGCGCAACCATTTTAACCTGGAAGTTGAGTGTCCGGGTATATTATTTGTCTGTGGACCAGGGACAGTCGTGATAATTATTGGGCAAGGTAAATAAGAATCTTATATCAATATACAGTGGAACCATTAACTATGCAGGGCAAAACAATATTCCAAATTAGTATGCAGATGAAGTACGTACTGATTGTGTGGAGTGAATCAGAATGTTAGACCAGTAGACAGAAGGGCTACTGAGTACTGAGTTATCAGGATATTGCAGAAATCTGGATCAATAAACATATGGGCCAAGGACTGTGGAGGTAAAATAAAAATTTCAGTTCAGAACCAAGAAACAACAGTTTAGACAGTCTTTTTCCTTTCAACCCATTTCTATACTGCATATCAAATGCCACCAGCTTTAGAAAGTACTGATAGTACTGATAGGTATTAAGTAAGTAAGTAAGTATTTAGAAAATATTATTTCCAATGGCACGCATGGGACTGTTAAGGACACATACTTTATGGCGATCAGGAAAAGATTGGGATAAACAGATTTTAATCCCTCCCAAATTCCCTATGGTACTACCCGTTTTCACTATTCACATATTTACATTATTGAGCTAGGAATGGGAAAGGTAAAATTTTGAAAAATGTAGCATTTGTGTGAATGGAGATTGTGAGATTATTTAGGAAAAAACACTCAACTGGGATTTGAATCCTGGTCAAATTTAGTTAGAATGTTTCTATGGTTTACCACGCTTTCTCTAGATAAATGCAGGTACCTTTCCTATAAATTCTACCAGATCATGGTGGCTACAGACAGGAAAAACATGAAAAAGTCGCGGAATTCTTTGATGTTAGGGAAAACAGGGAAATGTCAAGGATTTTAATAAAAAAATAAGGAAAAGTCAGAATTAAAATACTTGACTGATTCTGCAGCTATACATTTTAAAAACAAATATGAAAGATTTGATCTCTTGGTGTGAGTAAAATGCATTGCCTAGATACGTTATTCTAATATGAGATGATTGTACAGTGCTTGTTTTATATAACACTTACACAAGAACACAAATAATACCTAAATAAATACTATAAAAACTATAAAAACTTAAACAAATGTTGATGTTTGGTAGCTTAGTATTTTTCGAAAATATGTTATCATTGTAATAAATGAAAAAATTTCCCATCCACCAAGAAAAATCATAAAAAGGTCAGGCCTGGAATTTTTTTAAATTGCTGTGTGAAAAACTTAGAAAAGTCAGGGAATTTTATAATAAAAGTTTTGTAGTCGCCCTGCAGATGTAGTGCAAAAAAAATAATCTTCTCAACATGAAGAGATTTTAACTCCAGCATATCCTAATCTTTTTGTATAAACTTTCAGTTCCAGTAAAGAAAGGAAATTTTTATCATGTGATTTTTTTTAGATTGAGTACTAAAAATTTTCAAAATAGGCTGGTAACCAAACCTATGTTTCCCGGTTTGCACCTAGTACCTTAACCACATAAAAGTGATGTACAATGATTACTAATGCTTTGGCACTAAAAAATTTTTATTAATAGACTATGCTTATGATCACAAACCTTTTCTTGTACATCAAAGATCAAAAGTATAACTATATAATGTGCTTACTTATTTACAACAATCTCTGGTGTTATCTTTATTACATCACTTGTATCTAAATTTTAATATTCTGAATGCAGAATTATTACAACAGTTTAAGTATTTAGCCAGCATTTTTTTTATTCAACTAACTTATTTATCCATGCCACTCATCTAATGTGTAATTTTCTTTTAGTTGAAAAATTAAATTAAGACTTTCTAAACTAAGTATTCATTTCAATTATTTAATAATCGGGTAAAGAGAATTGATTCATCAATGCACCGTGAGCCTCTAAATCGATAAAAATATTTGATTGGCAAAATAAAGATGCATCAATTAATCGATTATAATTGCCTAAGTTCCATACGGTGCCGGTTTCTATGGATGTGGTGCAAAAGGGGATGCATGCTAGGTTTCCCCAGTTCTGGAATAATTTGGATCATACTAGACTGTCCTTGATCCTTCTAGTCAGTGCTTCGTCCTCCACCCTCCTTGTTCTGCCATACCTGTTCGTCCTCCACCCTCCTTGTTCTGCCATACCTGTTCGTCCTCCACCCTCCTTGTTCTGCCATACCTGTTTGTCCTCCACCCTCCTTGTTCTGCCATACCTGTTTGTCCTCCACCCTCCTTGTTCTGCCATAACTGTTCGTCCTCCACCCTACAGCCTCGCATACCCTAGAGCCACCTCTGCTCATGAGCAGCACACTCATCTGAGATTAACACATGATCATAAGACATAACCAAAAAGTGATTCCATTGTAATAATGTTATATCTAAAAGACTATAAATTGTTTACTTGTTTTGAGAGTGCTTGTAAAATAATGTCTATGTTTGTAGCCCAACTTCACATCCATTATCCAACACTGCAACTTGTGGCGGAACTTCGATGACATTCAAGACACGTGGGTTAGTGTCGAATCTATCATTGACTACTATGGAAACAACCAGGACACAATAGTCCCCAATGCTGGACCAGGACATTGGAATGATCCAGACATGGTGAGAAACAATCCCAGATGTTAGGGCCTTGAAATATTAGTCACTTTTATGTTTCATCCTGTTATCCTGATAATCCATATAGTTATTAGTACATGTTTTGTGTAAATAACTGCTGCCCTAGGTAAGTTATTTTCTAAAGCAGATGTAGATGCGCCATGTTCAAAAATTGTATATTGTCTACTAGTCACTGTTAGTGTTTATCACCTCATTTAGGAAGGCTTTATGACATAATGACCATCTGACCTAGACTGAAAATAGTTTTTTATATCATCTTGTTTTATTATCACTTTTTTTAGCTAAATTATTGTGTAACAACCCTCCACATACTTAAACCCACTCTTCTCATTATTTGACCTACAATTTAATAATACTCTAAACCACTTTTATCCTACTTAAATCCACTCTTCTCATGCTTTGACTTATACTATGTTATCCCGGTGAGTTAGATTTGGCGATTGTGGTCGTGTTGGCGTTTAGTATAATAGTTGAGTAGTGATGGCTGCTGGGGCATTTTCTCATAGGATAGAGGAAATCATCGAGTTTTTGGGCATGTTTTCTAATGGGGCATCTCTTGGGCGGACAAGCGAGGTTCTGGCAGGATGCAGTTTGAGCTGTCGAGGAGTATTATTAGGCGGTTGCCAGAAAGAAAGGCGCACACTACCCAACAAAGCTAAGGTCCTTCTTAGGCAGCCAGCTGAGGAAGACTCTACCCAATCTGACTAAGGATTTTTATTGGGAGGTTTAAGTACTAACTTGTATCTGAAAGTTAAAATGGGTGTTGCCATAGTGATGCATTGTTTTTCATAAGGTTTCAACTATCATAATCTGTTTTTAGGTTAAAATCTTGGTTCGCGTGTTTAGTAGGCACAGGCCTAGGCTCTAACTTTATATTAAGTTAGAACATTTAATTCACACTTTTATAAACAGTGACAAACTATTTGTAGGGTTACAGTTATATAAAAACAAATTATTTAAATGTGAGTACAATAAATGAAATGTTGTAAACGTTGTACAAAACTATTGACCACATTTTGGCAGACACCAAAATTAGTACTTGCAAGACAACTTAGCTTCTGCGCCCACATGACTCCATATGTTTCCTCGCACTTGTTTAGCCGCCATTATTTAACAAATATTGAGCATTGTCACCACTCGCTAGGTTGTAGTGGTAGCAGCAGGTCTTATATGCATGTGCGCACTAGTAAAAACAGTACCAATCTTGCATTTTCTGCATAAAAATAAACTTATACTACTGATAGCTATCCGGAAAATAAATTCAATTCATAATATGTGTAAAATATTAAAGTGGCTGATAACCTTTATCTGGTCACTAACTTTAACCTCCCGATAGCAATATTTATCCTGTAGTCATAAGACTGGCCCTTACTAAAATTGTACACCTGGAATTTCACAATACATGCCTGTTGGAACAATATAGAGCATCTTATTGGCTGGGGAGAATTCCTTAGAAAAATAAGTTGTGTTAAAACCTTCACACTTGTATGTCTAAGCAACCATCAAAGAAAACTCTTCAATCACCTATGAATAGCCACTTTAAAATTACTCTTATAATAACAAGGATTGAAACATGTTATAATGTAAACTTAATTGCTAACAGTAATGGGACATTCTATTTATTTTATCGCCGCGTATTGCTATCCGTTCATGTTATATGCATATTTAGTAATTACGCTAATGCGGTAGGGATGAAGAAGGTTGGATTTAGAGGAAGTGTACCCACATTTGTGTGGAGGGAAGTGGAAAACCATTTAATATAAACCTCCCTCAGTACACCTGACTGGAATTATAGCCTTGTTATACCTGTCATCGGTAGTCCAGTTTATTTGACCATTTAACAATCCAAGTGAGTTTTAATTTATTAAAAGTATGCTGTATTTCACTATACTCTAATACAATGTGGTCCAACTGGCGGCCCACGTTCACTGAAAAAGTGGTCTATACATTATCCTGGAGTTAAATTAAAGTGAGACCCTTAGTGGCAGATGTGAAATATTTAATGATTAAAATAAAGATATTTATTTAAAAAGGTTATGATTGCATCTTATTATGCATTAATTTGATTAATTAATATATATATTATAATGCTAAGTTATTTTGGGAACGTGTGTGTGTATGGGGGGGTGGGGGAGGGGTGCATGTGCATGCATGTTTCATAATACATGTTTAGGAAATTATTAAACGTTTTTTTTGTAATAAAATTCTAAATATTCGGCTAACCAAAAATACAATATTATATTGAAAACAATTGCCTATTAAGTGAAGTTTGTAGGACTATATTAAGGTATGGGATTACTAATTATATCTTAGACCCACCATATCTTCTGTCTCCACTCATTTTATATTTGTATATTATTGCATTAGTTTATATTATGTCCTCTTTTCGCTCATCTATATTCAACCTGGTGCTGATTTGTCAATGGGTATTAAATAATATATACACATTTGTACACTTGAACAGGTGACATAATGAGTTACAAGGGATTTTATCAACTTTTTAAAAATATTATTTCATATTATGTTAATTCAGTTCACATCTAAATAATATATTGACACTAAATATCCAATCCTATCAATCAATATGAAGTAAACTACTTTTAAGTCCTCAATACATGTCTTCCACAGCGTAGCAGGCAAATTTAACTGAATGTTATAGTAGCTCTACTTGTTCTAACAATAGATTATTTAACTATTGCAGTTAATCATCGGAAACTTTGGTCTGAGCTATGAGCAGAGTAAAACCCAGATGGCACTGTGGGCAATCCTTGCGGCCCCGTTGCTTATGTCTGTAGATCTTAGAACAATTCGACCAGAGTACAAAGCTATCCTGCAGAACAAGAAGATCATTGCAGTGGATCAAGATCCACTGGGCTACCAAGGACGAAGGATATACAAGGTAAAAACATTCATTCACACTTTTTATCTAACTACAAAACATCATCTTGAACGTACAGTATTTATTTAATGGTTTGATTTAGAAACATAAGCTTTTGTTAATTTGTTGGACTAGTAGAGATGCCAACCTAAACAGATTTTATGTAGTTTCAACAAATCTTAAATATAAACTATGGATATATTACCCTTTTAGACACATTTTTTAAATCTCATATTTGATGTAAATTTAAAATATCTCAAAATAATTTTTATTGGAGTTATATTATCATGCTCATGCCAAGTCATTAACTTTGGCTGGAAGGTAAATCTCTTTTCCATGTATATTGAATCAATATTGTCATTTCCCACCAAGTGTACATACACTGACTTATGTGAATCTTTAAATGGTTGTTTGTTTTTATATCTTCTTTCTAATATGGTGTGCCTATTTTTGAAACTCTTTCAAGTATTGTTGACATCTTAAAACAAAACTTATTAATTGAATTAATGTAAAAACCTCTATATAATATTTTATGTTAATTTAGTTCAACTTTTTTGTTTGTTCATACCAATATTTTCTAGAACACAAAATGTCTACCATGTAAAATATGTAATGAAAGTGAACACTTAAAGATAAAAATATTTTAAAAGTATTACAGTACTAATATTTAGATATGGTCATTGCTTACTTTTAAAATTATTGATTGTTACTGAGAAAACTACTGCCGAGCTAATGAGCTTACTGATTAGACTGATGACAAGCTAATTAGCTTACTGATGAGACTATTGATGAGCTGAATGATTAAACTATTGACAAGCTAAAGAGCTTATTAATGAACTTAATGAATTCACTGATAATACTGATGAGCCTAATGAGTTTTAGATGATACTATTTATCAGGGGTGTGCCAAGTCCACTTTTTTGGTTTGAAGCAAAGTCGAGTCGAATATGGAAAATATTCTCAAAGCTGAATTGAAGTTTGAATATTCTTCTATTTAATTTCGAGTAAAAATATTATGTTGACTTTGAGTATATTTATCTAACATCAAACTAAATATTACATTTATTTTTTCTTAACACTAATATTTGTAGCTTATTGCCAACATATAAATTTTATATTCACTTTACCTTTGTATTAAAAACACTTTTTGTGTACAGCCAGAGCGAGTAGTTAAAAAAAACATGCATTTGCTTTAATTGCATTGGATTTTCCTTGCATGGTGTTTTACTAACCTTTCACATACAAGATACGAATTAACAAAACACAAGCGTTAATGGATGTTCAAGAACAAGAACAACATTATAAAAAATACTAGTTTAAGTTAATTCGGCGGGTGCGTTTAAAGGTTTGAGAATTCAGGTGTTACAAAATTTTAGTTTTTCTGTTTTACAAATCAACAAAGAAATTTTTGATTTTATAAATCCATTTAAATCTTGCCATATGAATTACTAAAAAAATATGGCTCTGATTTTTAAAGCACCTCTAACCAATCTCGAAAATAATACGACCTTGATGATAGTAATTTTACTCATAAATTAATTCTTCATGTAATCTGTATAAAATAAGAAATTCGTTGTCGATTTTAGTTTTAATAAAATATCTAAGATTTTATCTAAATTAACAATTTTTGTTTATAAGTACTCAATATTTGCTTACTTTTTTTTAAATAATTTAAGGAATGACATGTTCCTCACACCTGTGCTCAAGGATCTCTCAAGTCTGCCACTAGCCTGCACATTAACAGTAATTTGAATTGAATATACTGATTCATGTACTAAACAACTGAAATGGCCGCGTGTACGAATTTTAGAACATTAAAAAAATATTTTCAAAATTCCAGAAACACTTCAAAAGTTTAACTAAATACACTGAAAAAAAAACTTTCATTATTTATATTACTCTACACTTTCAAGAGGAATAAATTCATCTTCAGTTGGTACCAATCAATGTTTGTAATCAAAGGGGTAAGAGGTTTAATGTTATGGGCGTCTTGAAATTCAAAGTGATATGAAAATTTTCCAAGTTCCACCAATAAAATAAAGCAAACCTGTTCCAAAATTTTCAAGATGATAAAAATATATTTTAATTCTGGAGGTAATTTCAGTTAATTTTTATTTGATGTAAAATATAAGTGAAATATAATCACTAGACTTTGAATAGCTGCCGAAGCCAAACATGGGTTCGAATCGAATACGAAGTACACCAAGATTCATTTCGGCTTCGAATTTTTCGAAGCTTCGCACACCCTTACTATTTATGAGCCAAGAAGCTTACTGATGAAACTACTGATGAGCCTAATAATGAGACCACTTACAAGTCTAATAATGAGACTATTGATGAGCCTAATAATGAAACCACTTACAAGTCTAATAATGAGACTACTGATGAGCCTAATAATGAGACTACTTACAAATCTAATAATGAAACTACTGATTAGCATAGTAATGGGATTATTGATGAGCATAGTAATGAGACTACTGACAAGCCTAATGAGCTTACTGATGAGATACTACTGACAAACCTAGTTATAAGACTTCTGACAAGCAAATAATTATACTACTGACAAGCCTTTTAATGAGACTAATGATGAAACAAATGACAAGCCTAGTAATGAGTCTAATTATGAGACTTCTGACAAGTCTAGTAACTATAGAATAGTGATAAGACTACTGACATTATTACCTAAGAGCATTCATATAATATGGGCGTCTTTGTACCAGCACAACATACAACCAATATATTTAAAAGTTTTATTATATTTTAATTGAAATTTTCCATTTATTTTGTTCTCATTGCATTGTTTGTTTCTGATTATCATTTATGAAAAACATAAACATGCCTTTTATTTAAATCAAAGATACAAAAATGTGTTTTTAAGGCATTTTTATAACTATAAATACTAGTTTAGATAACACACGAAGTAAAACATAATAACTCTTCAATCAAACTTGATAGCTAGGAAAGGTAAAAACTATTATTTTAAATATACAACCATGTGAGTGTAGTGATAGAACAAATTAAACACAAATATGAAATGATTGTTCCAGCACAATGGTATAGAGATCTGGGCACGTCCCATCACTCCATTCTACCAGACCTACTTCTCATATGCTGTCCTATTCCTCAACAGGAGAACTGATGGCACTCCTTCGGATGTGGCTGTCACACTCCGGGAGTTGGGACTTTCTTATCCTGGGGGATACAATGTGGAGGTTAGATGACACTGACAATATACTACGTTGGCTATTATTGAAACAAATACTAACCACATACAAATGATTTTAAACATTTTTACCAAAATTATGACATTTTAGTAGTTTTAAATACATACGTCCTTCATTTCTGACAAGACGTGTATTAATCACAACTTGTGAATGTGAGGAATGCCAGGCCTCCACCGTGGTTTGGATCCCACGTTAAACTGTAGGTCCTCCATTTCATCTCGCAATCACCCTATCATTACACATTAGCGTGAGTGCATACAACCCAAACGGGTAGTAAGACGTGATGCCAATAATAATAATAATAATAATAGTAATAAATACATACTATTTGGTGTGCTAAAGAGAAATAACCAAGTTTTATATCTTAACTTTTTTTTAAATAAGCTTGGAAGTGACCCATCACTTATAACTAATCATGCTGCCACAAACCCATTCTGATGGATATTTATATAAAATAGATTTTAAAAATGAGTATTTCACAGCAGTTAGAGATAACAAAAACATTTTGTTCTTGGTTCTTTCTGCTCTGCTAAAAGTCAAAGATACCAAGGACCCTGATGTTTGTCTGTATCTGCTCGGCTATAGTTATAAATATTTGTTATTTTCTTCTAATGTCCCAATAGGAATGTATTGTACCAATAATATTTGTCTTTACCTACATGTTAGGTCAGAGATGTATTGGATCCCTCTATTTCAGCAAAAATTCTCATTTGGAATGGGGCTTAAAATGGTCAAGCAAAATCCCCTGCTTGTAAGAGGTGGCTAAAAGGGAACGCCTGAGGCTAAGGTGTATAAACGTGCCAAGGCCCTGCATGGTAAAGTAGTAATGTCACCAACACGCTTATGGAAAGATAGATTCCCATATACTTGAAACCTGACCTCTCAAAGGAAAAAATTAAATGATTCTGAACTAAGCCCCCAAACATTTCAAATGAATTTAAAATATTTACACAGTAAAATAAAAAGTAAATAAACTGCTATATAAAAATGTAATTTTTATTTCTAAAAGTAAATATTCAAAAAAGAATTCAGGTTATTTTAATACACACTTTACATGCTCACTTATAGCACGTTATTATGTCAAATGTAAAAATTCAAACCCTTTGAGTCAATAGTCTTAGAAACAACTATGAATCTAATTTTGTCAATTAAAACATATTCTAAGCAAATAAAAAAAAATTAAAAGAATTTCAAAATACTAATTGTAACTGTCATGACTTATCTCCATATCATACATTTGATAATCTTGCTAGATATATATACGATTTTATAACTGACTAATTTAATTACAAGGAATGGTATGTACAATTAATTACAACTATCAAATGGGTATCTATAAACTGTAATCAAAACTTTGGGTAAATTACCCTTGGTTATAGATATGCCTAAATCATACAGAGGTACTGTTTTTAATTGTTTTAAGTTATGTGTTTTTGTTGAAATAGGACTTGTATGAAGATGTCAACTACGGTGTTCTTACGCCACAAACCAAGATCAAAGTGAAAGTAAATCCATCGGGTAAGTTTGACCATTTATTTATAATATAATATTAGGTAGTGTACAATAAGAATCAGTAATAATAATTGTACTTTGTATTTATGTGTAAATGCTGTAATTTCATTACCAAGAAACTTTGCAAGGATTCTTGAAGAAACATGAGGGTGTGCATCTCGATCAATTTTTATTTATAATTCAAGCCTACATCTTAGGTCCCACTACCATCGATGCAGAAACTATAAAACCAATAAACTGAGAAAGCTTCCAATTTTAGTAACCTTGAGGGCTTTTTTTCCACCATCTATACATCCACTGTGAACCTGATGATATAGAGCCATTGTCAACAAATTCGAGTAACTCTCAAACCATGAAAGCTTGAAAACTTAATTTTGAATGAATAGATGATAGTTAAAAACTTTGCATTTACTTTATACTTCTCTATATTATAGTGGTTAGTGATCAAGTGTTATTTTGTTATATATTATCTTATTTCTCTCTACCTTGGTGTTTAATGATTAAAGTTATGTTAAATATTATCTTCCTTCTCTTTACCATGGTAGTTAATAATCAAGAGTTCTGTTATATATTATCTTCCTTCTCTCTACATTGGTGGTTAATAATCAAGAGTTCTGTTATATATTATCTTCCTTCTCTCTACATTGGTGGTTAATAATCAAGAGTTCTCTTATATATTATCTTACTTCTCTCTACATTGGTGGTTAATAACCAAGAGTTCTCTTATATATTATCTTCCTTCTCTCTACATTGGTGGTTAATAACCAAGAGTTCTCTTATATATTATCTTCCTTCTCTCTACATTGGTGGTTAATAATCAAGAGTTCTGTTATATATTATCTTCCTTCTCTCTACATTGGTGGTTAATAACCAAGAGTTCTCTTATATATTATCTCACTTCTCTCTACATTGGTGGTTAATAATCAAGAGTTCTGTTATATATTATCTTACTTCTCTCTACATTGGTGGTTAATAATCAAGAGTTATGTTATATATTATCTTCCTTCTGTATACCATAGTTATTGATATACCAAGAGTTGTGTAATATACTATACTGGCATTTTAACCCTTTCTTCTCACAGATATGCTGCATTTAGACTATATCAAATTAGGTGGTTCAACATAAAGTTCCCAACTTTATTATAGCTCCTCCTTGTACAATATTGAGCTAACAATGGTAATAACAAATCCATTATGGCTATTCATAAATTAATATATATAAAATCTTTGAAACAAAATATTATCTAGTCCACAAACTGAGTGCACCAACAAACGCAATCCATCAGCAATGCAATTTTTATCCAAGCACACTCATTAGCTAAGTGAAACAAACTAATATATATATATATATTGTTACAAAAACATGTTGGATAAAAGAGCATCACGGTTAACCAAAGGGGTTAAAGGAAATAATATAATGTGTTACAGAAACATATTGAATGGACTTCATGGCATCCCAAAGAACATCACAGTTTTAATAACCATGTTGCCAGAATCAATTTGTCGATTTCTAGATGTGTAATTGCAATGCTTATGGATTCCCTTTAAAATAAACTTGAGTTCTTGTTTATTTTTGTATATTTTTTCATCTACCTATACAAAAATTAATTTTTTTATCCTATTAAGAAAGGTATATACCTAAATGTTGACTGTAAGAAGTGACAGCTGCTAAACACATGTTTTTGCAGATCATTTGGTTTGGCGTAGGGATACATAATTTGGTCTGGTAACTTTTCAAAGCCGTCAGCTGTCAGTCACCACCAAAGAAGCCATGGGGCTACTGTACTTCATGTTTCAATGCTATTATATCATTTTATTTATTACTAAACACTACATAGTTTTTCAGTTTTCACGTCGTTATTTGGAAATTTCAAGAGAGATTTTTTTAATGATTTTCTTATGTGCCTGTTATGACCGGTCGCTAGTTCATAGAGGATGGGAGCACACACACACACACACACACACACAAATAATACTAGTCATGTGTTTCTAATCTATAACTAACTAGTTTAATTATATGGAATATAAAATATACAATTATTTACAAAATATGCTTGATACATGGTATCTTTCCCTGGGTAAACTACCCTAACCATGCAGAGGTCTTAAGTTTGACAACATCCTCTGATGAAGTACAAATGGCTTGGTTATTGTTTGTGGGTTATTCTGATTTGGTTGGTAACTGTTCGAAGTGTGGGTGTTTTGTAGTTTAATATATTTTGGCTTGTTATGATGGAGAGCCATGAAAGCCTACCACTTTCTTATTCTGCGCTGTCATTGTTAGATGTTCTTGAAGCTTTATGGATTTTTTTTCAAAGTGATTTAGAAATAGTGTATGAACAGGGGAAGAAGACAAAGGCATACTGGATACAGTAGTGCCATCATATCAATTAAGATGACGAGGGAATTGAGTGACTGAGGGTGAGGTGTGTGGAACTAGAGTTGGAGGAAAGAAGACATTGATGAGAGAGGTAAAGGAGGGAAACTGAGTGTCTGAGGGTGAGGTGTGTGGAACTAGAGTTGGAGGAAAGAAGACATTGATGAGAGAGGTAAAGGAGGGAAACTGAGTGTCTGAATGGTTCTTGAGTGTTGGAAGGATGTTCCATTTAGTAAAGAGGGGAGGGTCTGCCTAAATTTTTAATGGGCGACGAGGAAGGAATACAATTACTATTTGGAAAATAACAAGACTAGCTAAGTTTGTAGCGATGGATTTTATTAGTTTCGTTTAGCTAAATAATATTGGGTATTCATCAGACAAAATAGAATATCATGTTACTTTCCCAGCTATGAGAAACCGTCTTATGAAATTTAATGCTAAAGATCACTCTGACTAAATTTGAAACATGGGTTAACATGGTCCATTTTACTTCTTATTGGCACACATCATATGTTTAGAAAATCAAATTAAAACTACCTATACGGGAGTTATAATATTCATTTATAAAACAATCCTTAATTATCTTCTTAATAATTTAAGGTTGATAAAAAAAAAGTGGTTTCTGTCACATAATTGAATAATATTCTCATTAAAAAAGTAAAATAAGCTTTTCTAACACACTTTAATATGAATTATGATTTTTTTCTACTCTTTGATGTTCAATATAAATTTCCATGGTAAAAAACTTTTGGTCCACACTCTCTTCTGATGTATTGAATGTGCCTCTGTTCAAATAATATTTGAGCCCTCTTATCTAGACTTTATGCCCCCTTAAGTTAAATAACCTACTATTGTGATGTACAGTTATCATACTTACAAATAATATGACATAGTTTATAAAATAAGATCATGTCTTATTAATTTGATTTTGTCTAATTTTTTTCCTTACACGGTTTTCAAATCTTCTCTCCTTTAAATAAAAGTACAGCCTGTATTTCACTACCTCACTGTAATAACTAGCAATGGTTTTATTTAAAGGTGTTGTTCTCCTGCGAGCAGACATTCAACCACAGTTTGAGGCATCGCGCCAGCTTCAAACACCTTACGACCCTTACAACCAAATATTCCAAGTACAACAAAACTACTTCTAGGATCCTACTATAAAGAAGTGAAACATAGTTTTCTTTGAACTTGCAAGAATATAAGAAAGCAATTTATTATCAGGCGTCGTTCCATGCTCACGTCGGTGCTCGACCTGGTTGGTGCATACAAGACAATCAAGTCTTATCTCTGCAAGAAAAAATTACAAAATTCCCACTTGAACTGTATGAACATTTTGAACATTGACTGTGATATCTCAAATTTTCCTTTGTTGAAATAACCTTTTGTGGAAAATATTCAACGTAAGGTATAGTGCAATAAAGAAATAAAAGTCTAACCTACTTTTAATCAAATCTCTGAGTACTAAAGGGGCTCAATAAAAATAAAATTAATAAAATAAAAATGTGAACACACTAAGCCTACAAATATATATTTTTTTAAATAAGACTTAACTAAGCAAGAACAATTTCTCATTGGTAAGTAGACCTAGCATCTACTATCCATCCTGTGTGTACTTCAACAGCCACATGGTCTAAGGTGCTACTCTCGCAGTAGACTAGACTGCTGATGACAGGGAGATCAAGGTTCAAACTCGCCCAGGTGTAACAAGGGTGGTTTTTTCCAAAATGGTGTTCCACTCTCCCTCCACATAAATGCAGGTACACTTTTTATAAATATAACCTTCCTCATCCCTAAAACCAATGGCGTAATTAGTACATAAGTATGTAACCCGAATGAGTAGTAAGAGTTGGTGCTAAAAACAAACAGTGGTCTAAGAAATATGAAACTTTTTAAAAGTTATATTGTTAAATTATATGCCATAATGCTTCCTACACATGCAAATTTTTTTTTTCTGAATCACAAAAAAGAATGTTCATCCATGAACAATATTATATTTTAAAATGACTTTTTTTTTGTATTATTATAATCTATCCTTGCTATCGATTTATTTACTATAATAGAATTCTTTTAGAAAGAAAAGTTTTTAAAATACAAACATATTATTTGAGGCTAACTTTAATGGCATCTTACTATATTTATAATATTAGTACTGTTGGTCGCCTATTCATCGAGGATAGAACACACAACCATTTAGTTAATATGCAAAAGATGTCCTATTCTCTAACTAACTACTTATAACATACAATTATTCACAAAACTATCATTTGCACATAAACCAGTTAGTTTGTCCCCAGATAAGCTCAAGAGTCACGCACCAGTTGTTCATCCCTATCTGGAATTTGTATGTTCATAGAACAGAAAGCATTGTTTCAAGTCTTCAGTGTTAGGCAGACATCCTATGACTTACAATAACTATCCCAAGGAGTGCATGAGCTTTTGTTTAGTGAATTTAATATAGCATAGAATAAATTTACTCTCTTTATAAATAACAACTAATCTAATCACTATTTGTATATTTAATTAAATATTTGAATGTGACTTAAGAATTAATACCATTATTAAAAATAATTGTTTAATAACTTTATTTTAGTTTCTAACCTTGAACATACACATTTAACTTCCATCAAGATATAAGTTAATTTATTTCAAAGGTGCTATATTTTACTAATATGTTGATTAAAATAGCTATTGACAAAAAACACTAAAACTAAGAAAGGACATAGGGTTTAAAAACACTATCATGATAACTCTACTAGTTTTACAAAAACAAACATTATAGAGCCTAACAAACAACCTTTCATATCCTAACAAGTTTACAGAAAAATGTAATCTTTTATAAAGTAATGATGTTATATTTGGAAGAAAGTAGAGGAAAGAGGAAGATAAGCCGTCATATAAAAGGGAACTAACACTAAATGGCTTTTACAATGAAAAGAAGAACGTAGTTCGACATTGACAAAGAAATAATGGCTGCCTCTTAAAGAAAATCAATTGTTTGTGCCCAATCCCCCAACCTTGGTTTCATACTATTGAAAATTATCAGGAGTGAGTGTGAAATGTGCAACACAAATTCCTAACAAAAGAAATAAGAAAAAAACACAAAAGGGAGAAAAAGGAAATTGCTAAAGAATGATAGGACACTAAGATAAGTATTTGTAAAAGGAAAAAATAACAAAGGACAAACAAGCAAATGGACATTGGATGTGAACATATAATACATCTCCTTATGGAAAAACCTCTTCACTTTTTGAGGTACATTTTTTTATATTTTAAAGATACAAAAAACACCTCAAAAAAAGAAAGAGGTTTTGCTTATAGAGGTGTGAGTAATGACACAACTTTATACTAGCAATTTAGCCAAATGATAACACTTCTCATTTTTCTCTAAGAGCTAGTTCTTGCCATGGTTTTTTAAAGCCATTATGATGCTTACTACACTGAATATCATCTCTTAGGGAACTACAGGCATACTATTGGGAAACAGTGTTGAAATTTCCTTTTTTTCATGTCTATCTGCCCTTAAATGCAAATTTTGTAACACTGGATTGTCAATGTTGTAATCCATGTTTAACTGAAAAAGATTTCTTAATGATAAAGTTAATATTTTATAGTTTATATTTTAAATTTGTGTTGTTAAAAGCCAACATTTAGTATTAGTCCCAAATTTGTGTTGTATTATATTCTAAAGTGTATGTTTATTAATTATGAGTAAGGTTAAGTTTTGTACACATAAGCTTAAAATCATATGAAGTAAAGTTAATAAAACTTTCATTCCGAAGGATCTGATGCGCGTGGGCTCAAACCCAACCGGGGTCAATATATTTTTCATGAATGATTGAAATCTTTAGTACCTACAATTTGAAGGAAGTAAAGCCGTTGGTCCCATGTCGATTGTTGCATGTAAGAGAACCCTGGAAGATATGTGAAAATACCTTTCCCGGAAAAATTGGTAGGCGCTTTAGCTCTCACTCATATAAATTCTTGTGTGCATTCAGTTCAGAAAGTGCACGTTAAATACCTCAAATAAATAAATTTAATCCCAAAAAGAATTATTATTGTGGCAAAAGTCACTGTTACTAGAATAAGCTCTGCAAGAAATCAAATGGATTTTTTTTTCTGTCTGTTACTTATATGTCTCTATGCCACTAATGTGGGTGATCCCAAATAAACAATACCTTCTTCAAGCTAAGAACTGAAAGCTAGAAGATTTGGCACCAATTAATCGAGGGCGGGTGAAGCCCCTAAGTTCACTCAAAAGGTGCTACTCGTAGTGGTTTATCCCAAATAATAATATGAAAAAACTAACAACCATTTACAAGACAGTTAATTTGTCACTTAACTTTTAGTAAATTCTTATTATAGTAAAAAATGAGAACTAAATCAAAATAGAATAAAAGCAAATACCATTGTGGAAATTTGAACTCATGTTTTCTCAGATTTGGAATGTGTATGTGAAATTATTCAGATTTGTAAAAATTATAATTCTACTCATCCCTATATTTGAAAGAAATAAGTATTGTAAATATCAATTTTTAATTAAAAATTTAAAAATCATTGAAAAATATTTATTATGAGATTAAAAAAGGTATTGTGTCTGATCTCATAAGGGTAAATGTTTATATTATGTACATTTTGTTTACTCTGAAAGGTTATCTTGCCTGTGTTCACTATTGTGCAGCCTAAGTGACAGGGCTGTAGTGCAATCTTTCTAGTCAAATCTGTGTTTTCACTGTAAACCAAGTGTACATTTTTAAGCTACAATTCTCATTATTTTTGTTTTAAACTTCTTCCACTCAATTCTCAAAGAATTATACAAACCATGTTTATGTATCTATATTTAATTTGATAAACTGGTAAAAACAGAATTTTGACTCATTATTAATTATATTCAGTAAAACCTCTGCCTAAACGAAATTGCAAGGGTTCAGGATACTTTTCCGCTAAAGCCAAGTTTCTGTTTAGTAAATGTGTGTATACAAATTAAACCAGAGACATGAACATAATTGTGATAAAATAAAATATTATACTAATTTATTTATTCACGCTATAATTTGTCCTTATCGAGTAAAATTTCCAGAGGGGCAAACAATTGAATTTCAATACAGGTAGTGCTTTACCGTTAAAAGCTGGATCCCAAAGGTAATTGAGGAGTCATTAGCATGGAAACTGGGAATAACAGATATAACTATCAAGAGGCAATTACAGTACAAAATTCTTTAAGCACGATATCAAAAGAACTAAGAAGGAGAAAGAAAATATACCTGACTTTACATTTCAACTCCTCTTAAATAACGAAAGAGAGAAAACAAAATTCTGTAGAATGTATAGAATGCGTACAATTTTTCTAAACAATGCACTCTGAAACATTGGCAATTTTCTGCATAAAGGCTTATTTTGATTTTCGTTTCCATTTAATCTAGGGAATTAAACATGTTTTTCAGCCCTAAAGTCATGGGACAAGAAAATAACTCCATTTAAGGCAGGTTTCACTGTAGTTATATTTCAAGTAGTTATCATCATTGTTGATCTTCACTCTGAAATGTTGATAAATCATTAGTTTAACTTGTCCTCAAGATTTACTTATAATATTTATTTATTAGGTTACAATGCATTTAACATTAAAGATAATAATTTAAGATTATGTCAATAATGTTTGGTTTTATTAAAAATCAAAACTATTTTTTCTATACAACTGTAATTATTAATTAGTGGTATCGTACCTAAGCATAATTGTTGGTGATACAACAATGTTACTGCACCTAACTGCATTAATGGGGAGTAAAACTTTAATAAATATAATTACACAGAATGGTGGTACTCTATTTATTTATTTATTCATGAACAAGAGGATTTTTCTTGACCTGTATCCACGATCTTAAGTGGAATTACATAGTGTTAGTTCCTCCCTCTTTTATACAGAAGTCTGTTGTTCATTTGTTTTGATTCATATTGATCTTAAATGTCCAAAGCTTGAATCAATTTAATATTAAAACTGAAGGTAAAGTTAAAATTAATTTACCATGACATAACATAGGTAACATGTTTTACTGGCTAGGAAAGTCTTTTCTTAATACATGAATATATTTTGAGTAAAAATATACTTAGGGATATATTAAAGATTTATTTTGGTCACATGTCTAAAGTAATATAAACTTAACTTGTTTCTTGTTTATGTAAAAAAAGACAATCCTCTTCATTCAACTGTTGTTGTAAAATGACCTCCGTGCATAGTAAGTGCTGATACCTTCACAATGAAACCTCTCTTGATGTTATTGCCACAAGTCATGTGTGAGGTTGTAACATTACACTTTACAAAATAGAATGGGTTATTCAAACCAGTTCTTTTACACTTTAACTTTAACATATTCATGTTTTAAAATATACATTCTTGTGGATTGGAATTCCAGCTGCTACATTTAGAAATAGACATGATCATTGTAATGAACAGAAAAATCGTCATTCAACAAGGAAAATTGGAAAAATTCTATCAAGAAAAATATTTGTAAACGCTGTAAAAGTCAGGAAATTTTATAATAGTCTCTTTGTAACCACCCTATCAAAGGAATTAACACCAGATTGTGACAAAGCAACATTCAACATTCTTTCCATGTTATAGTGTGAAAATATCTATTTAATGGTCTATAACCCAAAATTAATAATATAATGAATATATATATATATATTAGTAGGCCTTCTTAAACCAAACTTAGATCAGTGTATTAAATATATATTTTAAGCACAGTGTTTATTCAAGTGTGAAATTTTGGCATATAATGCAACAATTTTTAGAAAAACCAAATAATGCAAAGATTTCATATTTGGAATGTTAGAAGTATTTGAAGAGGTTTATTAATTGAGATAAATATTATTTCAATGAACCTTCAATTAATTGTGTAAACATTTGCTAAATAAATGTAATATTAAATTAATTATTTTTTATACTTAAACGTGTGTATTAAATGGGGGAAGCAACTCAATGCCGACTTCTTTAAACTTTATAATGGTACTTCTTTTACATTAATATTCAATCCGAAGACCAGAAAAACTAATACGAGCTGATGAGCTTCATATTTTGCCCCAGATTTTGAAAATATATGAGATACAACCCCGCAAAAGCCGAAACAGAACGACCTGGTCAGAGTAGAGCAGACAACTCATTCATCCCTTCTCACTTCAAGTCACTTGCTGTTTGATCTTGAAACATTAATATTACAGCTATTATCTGCCACACGTCTCACAAACTCTGCCTTAAAGTATGACTGATAAGTACTTCTTAGCATTGTACAAATACTGAGTAGGTTAGCTCACTGGTGAAGCTTAGGTGCACCAAGTACAAGGGTCCAGGTTCAATTACCATGTACACTACCTTAATAATTTTTCAACTATATCGAGAACAAATAAAGTGCGCCCTTGTGAATGGATTTATCTGTTACAAAATATTAATCTCTTGAATTGTTATAAAATTATTATTTAGGCCTTTATAATTAAAACTCCGTCAATGCAGAATTATTTCATCTCTTTGTGGCTCTTTTCTCCATAGTATATTTTATGCCCCCAGATTTTAATTTTAAAGTTAAGATCATATTTAACTTATAATTAACAAATTGTATTTTAAATAAATGAATAGTCCAAGATATTATAAACTACGTATTAACTTTTTAGCAAAAAAATTAGAAATTATTTTAAGAATGACTTTGAACAAAGAATACAGCGTGAGATGAGAAAGCCTGTATTTAAGTTACGTTAATATATTTGTACAATTGTGTATATGTTAAATAAATAAATAAAGATAGATTACTTTTTAGTCATATTGGCCATGAGATGAAATTTGTAGTTAATATATTAATATATAATGTTACTCTTTACTTTCTCGGACCTCTCTGGTTGAGAAAAAATAGTAATTGTCAAAAAAATCAAACTCGAGAATTTTAATGGATGTCGACGTTTCATGACTCCCTGAATCTGAAAAAGTTTTTTTTTTAAATAATGTCAGTCTGTATTTCTGAGTAGAGATGAAACTATTTTACCAATTGGGATAAAACTTGGGCAATAGGGTTTTCATAAGGTTTCTCTGAGGTTTTTTTTTAAAATAATTCATCCAACCCTAAAATTAATGGTAGTTATTTTTACTTAAGGGTGGAAAGAGAAAAAATAAATTATATCAAACTAAACTCTATAAAAATTTGTATATATGTATTATATATATATATATACACACACACACACACACACATTACGGTGGTCTTTGAATTTGGAAATTGCTGTAATGCTCAGTGGATGTGATTTACCTCTTTTCTTTAACAGTGTTTATTATTTTGTTTATGTTCTTTGGTAGAATGTGCAACAATGTCTATTATCTCGTTTCAAATATCGTAATTGTTTTAAGTAAATATCTCTTTTTTATCTACAGTAGCGAGAAAGTCTATGCTGTGCACCCTCCCCACCTTTTTTTAAAAATAAATTAGCCCTTTAGTACAAAAAATCTATTCATTTGTTTGTGGATATAACTTAGAAAAAAAATTATCATGCTAGAAAATTACGAAGCTTAGCTCCGTCGATAGTGCGTCCACCTACGGAACTAAGGGTCCCAGGCCTGATCCCTGGCATGGCCGAGAAATTTATCATTGTTGGAATGTGGGTTTACCCTTTCACGACGATGAATTGTCGGCTGGGGGATGGATTTTGTGTCTGTCCTAGATTTAAGGTTAGAGTAATTAGCACAGCACCGACAACTTACAATTGCATCACAAAACATAATTTGCGAGCCACTACTGTATTAGCTAGGTTCACGTTACAGGCGTGTCCAGATGGACACTAACAATATGTGCATTTGTGCACAGAATGTCTACATCATTATTCCACCTCCACAATCATAACACACATATAGTCCTATATTTTCAATCACTCTTTTTTATGTCTTTTCTTGTCAAATTTTTTTCCACTGTATCTTCTCCCCTTTGATCAGACGTAACGAATAAGTTTTATAACAACTATCAAAACATAGTTTGTAGGTCCCAAGTTCAATTTCCGTGTCCAGATGTCATTTTTTAATTTAAATAATATGTAGATGAGGCTATATATGTAATTAACAAATACTCATATTCAATATCATGTAGAGATAATGCTTTACATACAACATCTGCCCCCCCCCCCACCTCGTTTTCCCTCCACTCTATTAGTTCGGCATATCTGTATATAGCACACATAGTGTAATTAATATTAATATTTTTACTAATTACACTAGTGTGTTATTGATTAGCAATATCTAAAACAGTGGAAATGTACCCAAATTTTTGTGTAGGAACAAAGGGAAACCATTTAGAAAGATGTACCCTTGTTTACCCACTTGGGATTTGAACTCTGACCACCCATCGTTAAAATAAACTAAATTAGCTTAGTGCTCAAATCACGTTAAGGTTAACTTTAAAAATAAACAGCCGGTTTGGTTCTGTCCCTGACTTACAGTTTTCATTCATAATAACCAGAGAGGACTGTCTACCTGCTAACCCACCCTCCTTACCCACCCCCAAAACTTCATCCCAAGACTTTACAATCACTCCACCACTGACAAAGATAGATTTTTTTTGTTTTTAACTGAATAGAACGTTTGCATCCACTTTCACCTTATCATCAGTGACACAAACACTATCTTACAAATTTTTCTCAAAATTGGTTCTGTTCAAACAACGTTAATGGTTTAACTTTATCATGGGGCAAAAGTATTCTCTCATCTTGTTTGGGTTATAGGTGTAGAGGAGATTGATGTTATAAAGTGTTTATTCTAGATTCTACCCCCAAACCCTATCCCATTACTTTAAAGATGTGTATAGCTGGAATTTACTTTACATCCATTACTGTTTCCAGCCTGTGACCTGGGTCACTGTTTTATTCAAGCTATATATTTTACACTACCGGCTTGCTAGGCCTGTTGTAGCTTCATATGCCTTATAATATAACTTAGGACTAGGACAGGCACAACACTCAGGCCCTAGCTGTTAATTGATCACTGTGAAAGGGTAAAACCACATTTCACCAATGATAAATTTTTTCCGCCATGCCAGGAATTGAACCTGGGACTCTTAGCTCAGTAAACAGACACACTATCGACTGAGCTAAGGTGTCAGATTGTATAGCTGGAATAAATAATAAATAAGGCACAGAACAAGGAAAATAAGATATTTTATTTATTTGAGGTATTTAACATGCACTTTCTGAACCCAATGATTACATCAGGACACAAGAATTTTTTATGGGTGAGTGTAGTGCATAAGGGCTTACTAATTTTGCCAGTAAAGATATGTTCACATAACTTCCAGGGTTATTTTACATGCCACAATTGACATGGGGCCGATAGCTTTACTTCCCTTGCTGTGCAACGGATTTTCATTGCTAAAGAAAAAAATTTGTTGATCCCGGCTGTGTTTGAACCCACAAACATAAAGTCCTGAAGCAAGCACCTTACCCCAAGACCTCTGAGGTCGACTGAGATAAGAGAAAAAACATCTTAGAACCAGATCTAGTGATTCGGATTGGAATAGAAATTAACTTTGTACCGTCCTTAAATTAATAGGAGGTCCAAAACACACACACAAAAAAAAATAACAAGGCAAAAACAAGGGCAATAGGAGCGAGTGCTTGGAGTTCTATGCTCTGAAAACATTCAAAAACCAGAAATCCGCTACTCTCACCAGTTGTGGATACAAATATTGGAGCGGTCTACCTCATAAAGCTTTTTAAAGGATGATTTATAACTTTCAAAAAAGGTTCCTAAACTGAAAACTTAACAAATAACATATATAACAT
>CABFWO010005661.1:0-36516 GCA_902155825.1 Timema genevievae | reverse complement strand
ACTGTACTGAGTGTATTATGAGCTGATGTAAGTACTGTACTGAGTGTAGTGTGAGCTGATGTAAGTACTGTACTGAGTGTAGTATGAGCTGAGGTAAGTACTGTACTGACCTGGATAGTGTGGGTAGCGTTCCTGACCAGCACTATGATGACGGGGGAGATGGCCAGTACCATCACGAGCACTGCTATAGTGACGGCCTGCTGGTGATAGGCGTGTCTCATGTCCGTCTCCACCTGCTTACTGACAAACAACTTCAGATAGTGACAATGAGCACTAGCTTTACACCTGCTTGCTGACAAACAACTTCAGATAGTGACAGTGAGAGCTAGCTTTACACCTGCTTGCTTACAAACAACTTCAGATAGTGACAATGAGCACTAGCTTTACACCTGCTTGCTGACAAACAACTTCAGAGTGAGCTATTGGTGATAGCATTAATAATGGACTCCGAATGTTCCTTATCTCGCCTTCTTTCGCTCCATGGAGGTATATTTTGACCTCACTGGGTTTCAAGGCAGACACTCTTAGAGTTGGTTTGTCATCTCAACAAGCACAAATCAATTATTTTTACCATGGAGCTTGGTTAAAGAACTAGGTTTGGTCCAAGGGCTAGCAAGTTATTGCTTTGATATAGGTTAGAAAATGATTAATAATATATGGTTGTTCATGGTTAAAAGATCATGGTTATGAGAAAACACCTTCTTCGTACCAACTTGATGATGAAATAACACCTTCTTCATACCAACCCAATGATGAAATAACACCTTCTTCATACCAACCCAATGATGAAATAATACCTTCTTCGTATCAACCTGATGATGAAATAACACCCACGTAACTTAGTACCAACCTGATGATGAAATGTACTTTGTTCTGGTATATTCTCAGCTCGCCCAAATATTGCGTCATGGTTGTATAGTACTTGTCTGCTTGACTCGCGTCAGGCTGTCTCCGCTTGTTGGAATATATCTCGTGGTGGCTGCAACAGACACCACAAGTCAACATTGTAGCTAGCTTTCAACACACACGACCTCGCTCCTGCTCAAGAGTCTGGTTAGTCACGAACAGGAGGTACATCCCGGCCTTGCTGAACCTGTCGTGCCTCAAGGAACTGATCATTCGTGTCGCCCCTGTAGTCTCAAGTTCTCTGAAAGGTTACATCACCGTGCCCCAACATACATCTAGTGGAACATGGAGCTAAAATATATATCTGCCCTAACTTGAGCCACAGCATCTGTGGGCAGAAGAACTCAGAACATGCGAGTAAAGAAATGTTAAAATTCATCTTGAAAGTTGAAGTTAGACGCAACAACGCCGGGAATAGACAACTGTAAGTACGTACCTGTACAACAGGTTGCATAGCGTTAGGAGGAGAGAAGCGCTGGGCCGGAAGGATGAGCCCACGTCAAGTGCAACCGAAGGATACTGTTGTGACCAGGTCGTGGAGGAGGAGAGTTTTGAACACCCGCTGTGACGTGTCAGCCTAACAATAGGCAAACTGTTGTACACGTACGCACTTACAGTTGTGTACTCCGGGCGTTGTTGCGTTTTCAACTTAACAAGATGATTTTTTCCAAACATTTCGGGATTCTCTCCCTATTACTGTCCACAGATGCCGGTTAAGTTTGTAGAGAGTTTAGAAACACCTGTATATAATATATAACATTGAATCCCTTATGAAGTAATCAAAAGTATGTTTTTAAAACTGGTGTTGTGCCAATTATCTGCTAGCCTAGGCCTTAGGGAGAGTTAGATACATACCTTATTAACAATAGTCTGGACGTGGATGGGGAGGGGGGGGGTTTAGCCCTCCACAAAACCTAGAGTTGGTCTGTAGCTGACGAGTGGGATGGAGGGGGTCACAAACTTGATATCAAAGACACACTCTTGTTAAACATACAACACTGGAGTGTTTTGTTCTGAAGAGAGGACTTACCGCAGGTGATGCAATGAGGAGAATGAATCACACCAAAACTGTTTCATCAGCGATTACTCGATATATTTAACTACAGGGGAACAGACTATGAGGGGGATGGTGACACAACAAAGGGGGCTAACATGGCTGCCACAGTACTACCTCCCTCCAGGGTGTATTCGGTGTACTCAGTACTGAGTGACGTTCTCCAGTACAGTGTACTCACCACTGGATGACGTTGTTCTCCATTACAGTGTACTCACCACTGGATGACGTTCTCCAGTACAGTGTACTCACCACTGAGTGATGTTGTTCTCCAGTACAGTGTACTCACCACCGAGTAAAGTTGTTCACCAGTACAGTGTACTCACCACTGAGTGAAGCTGGTCTCCAGTACTGTGTACTCACCACTGAGTGAAGCTGTTCTCCAGTACAGTCTACTCACCACTGGGTGACGTTGTTCTCCAGTACAGGGTCCCACTTGAAGGCGGTGTATTCCTGGTGCATCTCTGAGGAGAAATGCTGGGTGGCCGCCAGATGTTCCCTGGCGAGGGAATCGTAGCGGACAAAGTTGGCAAAACTGCGCAGTCCCAGCTCGCCGGTGCCGTAGTACTGCAGCCCGTACACTGTTACGATGCTGAAGTTCTCTACCGTGCTCATAATACACCTGTACTCCAGCAGCAGTCTGGTCAAACAGGGCAATAACATTGTTAGTGTACTATAGCAGCTGTAACCTTGTTACAACATATAAACATTAAGAGGTTCTCTCATTCACCATACTAGCCCCAGTTGACCCATCTCAGCAAAACTATAGCTCCACAACACATCGTGGCACTGTCTAACATCGGCCTGAAGCGAGGCCCGAGGTTCATTTCCCAACGTCAGTGCCGGTCGCGCCTAAAGAAAAAAGAAGAGTGATATGCGCGAGCTCACTGCGCTCTATCGGCCGCGCTCAGTCAACTTGTAAAACTGTTCTTCCACGCGAGTCTGGAGACTTGGAGCATGTTACATTATGTTCTCGACTCTTGGTTGCCCCCACCCCTCTCTCCCTCCTGTTGTTCCCACGCCTCAAGAGCACGTGGCATATTTTTAGGATATATAATGATGGTGTGTCTGTGATGTAGGCACATATTACTTAATGGCTACAAGGTGAGCGACATTGTCAGAGGCTGATTTAAACGTCAGGTTATTCAAAATTTCCTTTTGGCTTAAAATGTTCTATTCTATTCAAAATTATTGTTTTGAACTAGTAATACTTAAAACTTATTAATTATTGGCACTATATGGACTTAATAGATTTTGGGCTCTTAAAGCCATGATAATATTTAATATCTTTGGGCGGCTATTTCAAACCATTTGTTCACCTTTATTATGATCCCTACGGGGGTCTTTATGATCCTGTGCCTTAGTTTGAAACTTCTGCTTATCCGCCTAACTCACTAACTATACCAGCTATCCACAGTCTCACTAACTATACCAGCTATCCACAGTCTTACTAAATATACCAGCTATTCGCAGTCACACTAACTTTACCAGCTACCTGCAGTCTCATTAACTATACCAGCTATCCGCAGTCTCACTAATTATACCAGCTATCCGCAGTCTCACTAATTATACCAGCTATCCGCAGTCACACTAATTATACCAGCTATCCGCAGTCACACTAACTTTACCAGCTATGTGCAGTCACACTAAAGTTTTTGGAATAAGTAAGATATAGTTTAGAGGAAATGTACTCGCATTTGAGTGGCGAGAAAGGGGGAAGCAATTCAGGTTAAATAAACCACTCAGTTAATTGTACTATATTTTAAACAAAAATATATTTACACTAGATTTGTCTACCTGAGGCCTATGTCTATTATATTTTTAATTCGGTAAAATATATGTCTATTAAAAACGTTTATTCTTGTGTGACCCGATATAAACCTATTTTATGGGTTTGAATTAACAGATGAGGACTTTAATAAAAATGTGTTGACCTTAAGTTATGCAACCGCTATTAAAAACACAACAATTTTTTGCCGGAAGTGTAAAAATCACTCCCTTCGCCTCCAAATCCCCAGTTGTATATCCGGAAGCACTGAAGCTATGTGGCGGAATTGTAACAAGTAGTGTTGTCTATACTGAAGTTTTCTCAAACATTTTGTTTAATGAAGGCTTCATCTCAAGTATATTCTATAAATCTCCCATTTTTTTAAATAAAGTTTTTTAAAACACAAAAATTTACGTCTCTTTGTGTTTGATCCATTTGAGAAAAAGGATCTACTTTCTTTAGTTTAGACAAAGTCTTTATTAAATATGGATGACCTGGTGGTCTAGGGGTAAGGTGTTGGACTTCTGTGCCAGGGGTCCGGGGTTCAACCCTCGGTCCTGACACAGCTTTATCTGATTGCCAAACCCTTTCCTTCACCTCTGACAAGACGTGTATTAATCACAACTTGTGAATGTGTGGAATGCCAGGCCTCCACCGTGGTTCGGATTCCACATCAAACTGTAGGTCATTCATTTCATCTCACAATCACCCTAGCATTACACATTAGCATAAGTGTGTATAACCCGAACGGGTAGTAAGACGCGGTGCTAATAATAATAATAATAATATATTTATAAAATAATATTTTTTTAAACTCTTACCCAAGTATTGCGCAAATTACGCACGGGTTTACTAGTTTAATTAATTAATGTTTGTTGGTGACTATGGAGCAGTCTCATAGTCAGACTTAGCACCCCTCAAGTGCGGTACTACACTAAATACAAGACCAAAATGGAATGGCACAGTCTCATTTGTGAAACTGGCACATTCAATTCGAGTTTAGGTAGGTGTGGTTCTATATTTAGTGCAGCGGTACACTTGAGGCGTGCTATGTCTTACTAGGAAACTGATCCTCTGTTTGAAGAACTTTTCTAAATCAACGCGGGAAAGTTCAGATCAACTGAAATTAAAGGTTCAGTGAAACAGTGAATGCTGAGTCAGATATTTGTTCACTGGTTCTGTATTATGCTTCTTAGTTATGTAGTTCGGCTCTAATTTAACGTTAAATTACAGAATTTTTTTTTTAACGTAGTTAAAAAAGGAAATATAACAAAGTAGTCTCCAATTCTCCGTAGTAAAAGTTGTTATAAAGGTTTGGCTATTATTACTTTGTTCTTTACTTGGAATTCCCAGTTGCCGTGGAAACGATCCTGTTTTATTTACCTTTTCACCGTCCCTCGTTACAGCATCAACGGAACACATGGCCAGATGGACATGACGGACCATAATATGTTTTAATAACACTAACTTTCTGGCTATGAACGTAAGGGAATGTAATCTTTAAATAATGATAGTATCAGCCCTCATATCTGTTCCTTGTATGGTCTGTGACTCACCTCCAGTGTCTACCTGTTCCTTGTATGACCTGTGACTCACCTCTAGTGTCTACCTGTTCCTTGTATGATCTGTGACTCACCTCCAGTGTCTACCTGTTCCTTTGTATGATCTGTGACTCACCTCCAGTGTATATCTGTTCCTTGTATGATCTGTGACTCACCTCCAGTGTCTACCTGTGGCTGTTCCTTTTATGACCTGTGACTCACCTCCAGTGTATACCTGTTCCTTGTATGACTTGTGACTCACCTCCACGGTTTACCTGTGGCTGTTCCTTGTATGATCTGTAACATCTGGTCCAGCATGAAGCCGTTCGCCACATTGTACCACTGGATGACTTGTAGCCCCGAGTCTGTACGGTTCGAACTGTTCAGTCTGGAAATAAGGGAATGTTAGATGTTTGGTATGAGTACTAATGACGTCACTTCACCTTGTGACCTCATCATACATACAGGCAGATTGAAAACGTTGTATCCTATCTAAAGACTCTATTTTGTTAACATAAGTCCGATTAGTTTTATTTGGCAAGTTTTGTGAATTTCAACACAAAATACACTTTCAACGACTTAAGATGGCTTCACACGTTTGAGTCTTATCCGATTTAGATTGTGTGGTGGGTTACGTCTTACAATAATACAAGGAGATAGCACGACAGATGCATAATCTACTGATGCCGCGAGATAAATCAAAGGGCAGTTTTCAATGTTCGTGTGAATCCCTAGCAGCCCGTGTGAATCCCTAATATCTCCGTGAATCCCCAGCAGCTCGTGTGAATCCTCAATAGCTCATGTGAATCCCTATTAGCTCCCTTGAATCCCCAGCAGCTTGTGTGAATCCTCAATAGCTCATGTGAATACCAATTAGCTCCCGTGAATCCCAGCAGCTTATGTGCATCCTCAATAGCTCATGTGAATCCCCAGCAGCTCGTGTGAATCCCTATTAGCTACCGTGAATCCCCAGCAACTTGTGTGAATCCCTAATATCTCCCGTGAATCCCCAGCAGCTCTTGTGAATTCCCAATAGCTCGTGTGAATCCCCAGAAGTTCCTGTAATCCCACCCGCCTCGGTGGCATAGTTGGCTAACGCGCCAGTCGTGTTGAGTCAGACCACCAAGGATGGGGAGATCGAGGTTCGAATCTCGGTCGGGTGAACTGGGGGTGGTTTTTCCTAAATGGTTTTTCACTCTACCTCCACGCAAATGCGGGTTCACTTCCTCTAAGTTTAACCTTCCCATTTCCTAATCCATTAGTGTAATTAGTACTTAAGCGTATAACCCGAACGGGTAGTAAGACGCGGTGCTAAAAAAATCCTGTTATCCCCAATAGCTAATGTGAATTCCCAACAGCTCATGGGAATCCCTAGAAGCTCGTGTGAATCCCTATTAGCTCCCACGAATCCCCAGCAGCTCATGTGAATCCCCAGCAGCTTGTGTGAATCTCCAACAGCTCATGTGAATCCCTAATAGCTCCCGTGAATCCCCAGCAGGTTCTGTGATCCCCCAATAGCTCATGTGAATCTTCAATAGCTCCCGTGAATTCCCAGCAGCTCATGTGAATCCCCAGTGAATTCCCAGCAGCTCATGTGAATCCCCAGTAGCTCTTGTGAATCCCCAGAAGCTCCTGTGATCCCCAATAGCTAATGTGAATTCCCAACAGCTCATGTGAATCCCCAGCAGCTCGTGTGAATCCCTATTAGCTCCCGTGAATCCCCAGCAGCTCGTGTGAATTCCCAACAGCTTCTGTGATCCCCCAATAGCTCCTGTGAATCCCCATCAGCTCATGTGAATTCCCAGCAGCTCATGTTAATCCCTAATAGCCCCGTGAATCCCCAGCAGGTTCTGTAATCCCCCAATAGCTCATGTGAATCTTCAATAGCTCCTGTGAATCCCCAGCAGCTCATTGTGTATATTTCACACATGACTCGGACTTAAGGTCGAAATAATTACCAATCCTAGACTTCAATGCTGCGCCGACACAAGAGTGGTAATTAACACCCTCACATGCTAATTGATTGGAACATAACCTTAGTATTAGTATTTTGTTTTTAAATCATAATAGTAATAATAATAGTGATAGGTACAAACTTACGTCATTTGGAGAATAATTTGCCGTTTGGAGCTGCAGCGTAAGAAAACAGAAAATGTATAAAATACAGCTGTTTATTTCTGATACAGTGATCATATGTTAGTGTTATAATAGTGTTACACTACTGTAGTGAATTAATTACATACATCGTACATTATTTATAAAACTTCAGTTTACAAATATTTTACGTTAAACAAATTGATCAGCTTTCTATAGTTTTTCATTGAGGCGTCACTTCCCGTAATAGATTAGAGTGCATGCTACAGGTAGGTCGGGGATCGAATACCTATCGGGTGAATTGAGGGTGTTTTTACATAAATGGCTCTCCACTCTCTTTCTCCAGACTAATGCTGATACACTTCTTCAAAATTGAACCTTACTCATCCCTAACACATTATCTTAGTTAGTGCATATGCTTATAAGCTGAATGGGTAGTAAGACGCGATAATATCTTCACTAATCTACTGTCATTATAACTAACCCTGTCACTAAATTGTCTCAAGTATTTAGATATTTAGATTATTAGATTGTGACTACTCTATTTTCATCATTAAATATATGAATCTCATTATTCAACATTATTATTATTTAAGCCTCTTACTTTTTACTTTCCTAAACGTGAGGGGTTTTCTTTTTTTTTACTTTTTGTTTAGCATTCACAATGCTGGCAGAACAGATTTTAACATTTCCAAGAAGCTCCTCTGAATATTCCTAAAGTTTTATTACAATGGATTTTTTTTAAGATATTTTGTTATGTGTCTTCCTTTTGTCAAGTTTAAAGACCATTATATTAGAAAATTTACCCTACATTAAACAGTTTTCTAAAATTCTTAGAAGCTGAAATTTTTCCTCTCAATTCAACACATCAAAGGAACGAAGCGAATTATCGGGAATTCTATCAGTTGAACGAACTAAAGTTGAATAATTCCGCTACCGAAAGGTGCCAAAAGGTGCCGTTTACACACAAATCTTGTGTTGTGGCTGATTTATTTGTTTCTCCAGATTATTTATAAGAGTAATTTGGAATCTGTTGCCGTGTCGGAGTTGTTCTGTGTTTATGACTGTTTACCGAGTAGTTTACCGAGTAGTTTACAGAGTAGTTTACAGAGTAGTTTACCGAGTAGTTTACCGATTAGTTTACCGAGTAGTTTACCTAGTATACCTAAATTTTGACTGTCAGAAATTACAGCTGTTAAACACATGTTTTTTGTAGATCATATGGTTCAACGTAGGGATTAATAATTTGGTCTGGTAACGTTTCAAAGCCGTCAGCTGTCAGCTGTGAACTGTCAGTCAGCACCAAATAAGTCATGCATAGGGTTTAGACTGTTGACTGCATTGAAAATATCAGGAATTTATTGTTCTATAGTTTACAGTTGGCAATCACTGTCTTAAGAGAACTTAGTTATCAAACATTCCATCTCATTGAACAAGCGAAGCACGGTCCTGTTTTAACTCGACAATTAGGCATTTCATCTGTCTACCATTTTTGTTACAAGATTACTGATGAATGTGTGGATCAATTTAAAGAAACTTGGCAGGGAAATTCTTTTAACTTTTTTTAAAAAAAATTTAATATGTACTGCGAAATCAACGTCTTGAACCACGGGAACCAAGGGTTATTCTCTTCAAATATAATTAACTATTGAATATATTATTGGTTTTCTGTCTAACTTGATCACCAAGGGAAAATATCAACTTTAAATCCAAAGATAAGTTTTAGGAGATATTTCAACTTGAAATACAAAGCGATATAGGAGATATTTCAACTTCAAATCCAGGGGTAAATTATAGGAGATATTTCAACTAGAGACGCAATAAGATATAGGAGATATATTAACTTTAAATTCCAAGAGAAATTATAAAAGATATTTTAACTTGAAACCCAAGGATATATTTGAGGAGATATCTCAACTTTAAAACAAACAAAAACAAAAATTCAGGAGATATTTCTATGTCTCTCCGTGAGGTCAGATACGCTCTTGGGTAAATAAACATAACAAATAGAAATCTACATAATAATTTGTTTCTTTTATTTGAAACGAGAGAAATATGTCATCTGACTTCTTTTATTCAAGGGTGTCTTGTGTTCAAACATTTCCTCCTCTCTTTTACTTTGGAATAAAACATCTCAATGAGAAGTTATATATTTAATTGCAAACAGAATAAAATTAAAATAGTAATATAAATTTAAAAATATTAATATGAAAATATTGTCATTCTAATAGTATTCTAACATCTTCATTCTTCATTAAAATGACCAAATTCTGTGGTCATGGGGTCTAAGGCGTCACTCGCAATATACTGGACTGCAGATGATATGTAGATCGGGGTTAGAATTCTTTTTGGGTGTACTGAGGGTGGTTTTACCAAAATGGTTTTTCAAATTCTCTCCGCGCAAATGCGGGTACACTTCCTCTAAATTCAACCTTCATAGTCCATAACACACTAGCGTAATTAGTAGAAATACATATAACCCGGATGGTTAGTAAGCTGGGTTGTTAAAATTATATATATATATATCCTAATTATTTTAAATTATCTTTAAAATGTCACCTATACACGGAAAATGAACCTGGATCCTTTGGTTTGGTGCGGAAATGTTCTACCAATGAGATATCCAGGATTCGTCTCGTGCTTAAGGTCATTATTCACTAATTTTTCAACCAATTTAAATCAAATTGAAATGTGATCCCCTCCATGCGTTGATATTTATTATTATTATACTAGCTGTTACCCGTCGTGGCTTCACCCAACGAAAAGTTTAGTATTGTAAAATTAATATAAAATCAAAGGTTGGAAATAGTCCTATATGTTATTCCAGGACATACTCCATCTACGTACCAAGTTTCATTCGAATCCGTTCAGCAGTTTTGGCGTGATTGAGTAACAAACATCCAAACACACGAACTTTCACATTTATAATATTAGTAAGCTAAGATTGTAACGTGTTCATTGGTTATTTGAATGTCACACTATTATTAAACTAAGTCTTGTTGACATTATCTTACCTGAAGTTGTCCATGTGAGTTTGGAATTCCTGCCCGCCGTGGAATATATCACTCCAGACGTCCCACGGGAGGTTTGCTATCGCCTCGTTGGTTACGTTGAACGTTACATTCAGATTGGAGCTAAGAACAGTAAACATTACAAACTAGAGTCTGTTTTGTTGGTATCGGGCCGTGTCTAGTATTCAAGTCTGGTACACCTTCTCTCACCTGTTCCCGGGACTGAACACGTAATACGCCACATCGGCCCGCTCCAATTGTAAGGCTGTGAGCAGCTTGACTACCTCCACTGTCATCTCAATCTGAAACAAGTTCAGGGAGAGGTCAGCCTCAGCTGTGCTCGGGAGTGACAAGGTTCTCTAACCAACTGGGATTTAACTAAGACTTCTGACCACAGGAAATAATAACTAATTGAATCAACTACCGGAAACCATGAACATTATTAGTTCCTATATTTAACTCCAGGTGCCAGATAAGTCGATCTCAAAGCTTAGCAGTGAATGAACCCACCTGGCATAACTATGGGCAGTAATAGACTTACCTGCCATCACCATGGTACATCATGGTTGGCAATAGACCCACCTGACACCACTATGGTACACTATGGCTGGCAATAGACCCACCTGACACCACTATGGTACATTATGGTTGGCAATAGATTCACCTGACACCACTATGGTACATTATGGTTGGCAATAGATTCACCTGACACCACTATGGTTGGCAATAGACCCACCTGACACCACTATGGTACATTATGGCAGGCAATAGACCCACCTGACACCACTATGGTACATTTGGCAGGCAATAGACCCACCTGACACCACTATGGTACATCATGGCAGGCAATAGACCCACCTGACACCACTATGGTACATTATGGCAGGCAATAGATCCACCTGCGATTACTATGGTTGGCAATAGACCCACCTGCTGGCCGATGATAGCAGCGTCCTTGTTGCCACGGGCAACACTTGCCATGGAGCAACAGCTCTGGACTATTAGCGCTGCTATGGGCAGGAAGGGCAACAGGATCATCTGGGTCATATACAGTCTCTTGCCGAGGATCGAACCTGGGCTCACGTGGAAACAGCCAGATTTCATCGTCATCTGACTCGCGTTGGAGTAACGGCTTGCTGTAGGGGACACATGGAACTTTGGGACAGGCTGGTCTTCTGCCATCAGTAACATCTCCTAGACAAATATACAGAGATACTGGGACACTTCTAGAGGACATTAGGTGCTGGGACACTTCTAGGGGACACGTGGAACTTTGGGACAGGCTGGTCTTCTGCCATCAGTAACATCTCCTAGACAAATATAGAGAGATACTGGGACACTTCTAGAGGACACTAGGTGCTGGGACACTTCTAGGGGACACTAGGTGCTGGGACACTTCTAGGGGACACTAAGTGCTGGGACACTTCTAGGGGACACTAGGTGCTGGGACACTTCTAGGGACACTAAGTGCTGGTGCACTTCTAGGGGACATGAGGTGCTGGGACCCTTCCAAGGGACACTCCTATGTTCGTTTAGAAACCATCTCCCTCGTGTTTATTTCATGTTAACAGCAGTTTTTGTTTCATCAACAAAGTTTCAGTAGTCAACAATCAAGACCTGGTGTTAATTCTAGGAGGATGGACTCACCTCAAGCCACAACAAAACAAGAAGCGGAGCTTATCCGCTCGGAAACTCGCGAAGGAGGGTGGATCGTCGACATTCACGGATAGCGCGCTGAATAATCCGCGGTTTCCTCAAAACACTTAGCTCTGATTAACAGGGAGGAGGCTGTGGTGGTTTACCAACTTCCCGGCGCGACTCTTGAATAATCTCAGGTTTACCAACGTGACGGACCATGAAGTTTACCTTCAAGGGTTCACCTGTTTGACCTTTCAAACCATGGTGGGTGGGTGGGGGGCTAATTGAAGGGCTTCACACAAGTTGAAAACTTGAAGCTTTCCGAACTCTTGTTTGTTTATTTTTTATCTGTACACAGTTAATGACGTCGCCTAGTTATGGGGGTTCGAAGCGGGTTGTGTCTTAGCTTGACGCACTTAAGCACTCTTAGTACTTATCACTCATAGGTGCCAATGTACTAAATAGAAAGAAAGGTGAAACTGTGCTAATCCATTACTTTCAGTTTCGAATCGAATCTCATGCCTAGACTAAACTTCTAGTCGAGTCTACTATGTCTATTCTATCGAATATAGTCCTAGACGAATCCCATTCTTATCTATTGATAACACTTCCCCTCTTCCGATGACTAGTATGAACACCCACTTTACTATTTGCGCCTGAACAGAATTTACTTTCATTTTAAAACAAACTTCTTCTTGTTTCTTATTCCAGATGGATATTTGCTTCCATGAATTGTTTTAAACTATCTCCTTACAGAAAGATTCCCACGGGATATTTTCGGGAATAAACCAAATAGCGTCTAGAGTCCGCGTGGCTAGCTAGCTCTTGTCAAACTTTATCTCGTAGACGATAACACTCTGTCTGGGATGAGAACCCGGGACTTCCTTGGTGCTAGTAAACCACCTCACTGCACACCTAACCTCGTCAGGTTGATGTTTGTCGAAAGGTTTATTGCTTATAGATGATTCAAATAAATTACTGAGGGCTGGTTGCACAGACAATAATCAGCGTATTTATGAGAGATTTGTTGCTAGTTGATCTACAATCAGTGGCTCAAACATTATTTACAGTTGCACCATTAACAATCATGAGGAGATTGTCAATAAAATCTCAGGTCAAACTAACTACACAATTATCTCCAACTGTTTGATTCTCCGATCATCTTGTTGATGGGAAACATTATCCAATGACCGCATTACACGTGGCAAGTTGCAGCACCGCTTCCAGCCTCTGGAATGTCGTACCGTGAGCCTGGAACGGAGGAACATCTCACATCTTTGTATGATCAACTCGTTGCAGGGAATCTTAGTGTGACACCTTAGCCTTTCTCATAACGGTATCTTGCTTTGTCAACCGCTGTTACGCGATGGGAAAAATACACTTGAAAATGTCTTCATTCATAAGTAGGTTATTCCGGAAGTCATCAGCATTTAATTCAGACAAAATCGTCGCAGGGCGTGGCACGGTGTTCCATTTTAACACTAAATTTCAACTCCATACACGTTTCTTTCTGCGTTTTACAAAGCCACGAGATCTCAAACTTCGGTAGTACCAGTACAATAGAAGCAATTCTTCATCCTCTTGTTGACGAAAGATCTTGGCACGAAGTGAAACAGCAAAAAAGGGTGTAAGATAAAATACCGACCCCTCCACTGAGCTTCAAGTTGATCACTCGTCAGAAAGCAATGTGTTTAATGGTACCCCAGATTTATCAGCTAGCAGCGCTGCTAAAGGATGTCAGAAAGCAATGTGTGTGTAATAGTACCCCAGATTTGTCAGCTAGCAGCGCTGCAAAAGGACGTCATAAATCAGCGCAGCCTATAGGCAATTTTAATAACAAAATCAGTTTAGTTTCATTAATTAAGTGATTAATAAAAGTAAAGTTTGTATTAAATAAATTTATTTTGAGTGTGACTTTGTTTTGACGATAGTATTCACAATCATATTTTCCAAATACAAAGCTATTTACAGAGCTGTCATATTTGTTTTACTTGATTATTAATTAAATCTATGCTGAGTTGATTGGAGATTTTGATCCCTAATTAAGTTTGTTTGCAACCCAAACTTTTCTTGATCTAAGATAAAGCTGATCGGCAATCCGGTGATCGATGAATCAATATTATGTTTGTACAAACCGGCTCTAAATTTCATTAGGTAGAACCGGGAGATCAGTTTTCACTATCAGATGTTGGAGGGAGTCAACACAAGTGGCCAAGAGGTCCTGAGGCATTAGACTGTGAAGTGTTCGTCACGAAGAGGTCGGGGTTAGAATCCCAGATCGGGCGCTCATAGAACAATATTCGCGTGTGATTTTTCCCATCCTCTCTCCTAGTGATGCCGGTACATTTCCTCTAACCTACCCTCCTCAACCATCAATCCAAGGATATGGGTGTGTTGGGGACGCGAGCAAAGATCGGTGTTTTTACAGTTTTATTAGCGAAAAAATGTTGTTGGTCAAAATAAATAAAATATTCTCAAGTAGAAATATTTAGTTTAATTTTATTCACACGGTGATATCAACAGTTGAATATCTGTCATGAACATAAGCGGCGTTAGATGAGGAACTTTTTAAATGAAGAGAAAAAGTTGTCAATAAATTCTAGGACACCCTTGACAGATATTCAACAACAGTTGATATCACCGCGTGACGGGAATTAAATTCTGTGTTTCTACTGGAGCCATGTGTTATTGATTTCGACCAAAAAAAAGTTTAGTTATAAAAACTGGAAAAACAATTACCTTTTCTCACGTCTCCTTCATCCCCTCCTGACACACCCCACCCCTCCCTACCTTCACGCATCAGCAAACAAGCTTATTAGTGTGCCAGATAATCTGACTGCTATAATCCGCACAGTCGGATATTCTCCTATCCGCACCCCTTAGAGCGAGCTCTAATCAACTGTTAGTGTGACCTTGGACGGTATTAAGACAGCTTGACCTCTGATTGTAGCGAGGTAATGGTTGATACAGTCCAATACTCAGAGAAAGGACATTTTACAAAATACAAACATATCTACTTACGTTCAACATTGATCACATTTTACTGTCATATTAATGTTATTTTATTTGTGTTGATAATATCCATTAAAAGTTACAGCTGCAAATAGCAGGACTTGACGTATGAATATTTGAAAGTGTGTACTGGGATATTTGACTGTGTAACAGTGTACTGGGATATCTGAATGTGTAAGAGTGTACTGGGATATCTGACTGTGTAAGAGTGTACTGGGATATCTGACTGTGTAACATTGTACTGGGATATCTGACTATGTAAGAGTGTACTGGGATATATGACTGTGTAAGAGTGTACGGGGATATCTGACTTTGTAACAGTGTACTGGGATATCTGACTGTGTAAGAGTGTACTGGGATATCTGACTGTGTAACAGTGTACTGGGATATCTGACTGTGTAAGAGTGTACTGGGATATCTGACTATGTAACATTGTACTGGGATATCTGACTATGTAAGAGTGTACGGGGATATCTGACTTTGTAACAGTGTACTGGGATATCTGAATGTGTAAGAGTGTACTGGGATATCTGACTGTGTAACAGTGTACTGGGATATCTGACTGTGTAACATTGTACTGGGATATCTGACTATGTAAGAGTGTACTGGGATATATGACTGTGTAAGAGTGTACGGGGATATCTGACTTTGTAACAGTGTACTGGGATATCTGACTGTGTAACAATGTACTAGGATACCTGACTGTGTAAGAGTGTACTGGGATATCTGACTGTGTAACAGTGTACTGGGATATCTGACTGTGTAAAAGTGTACTGGGATATCTGACTGTGTAACAGTGTACTGGATATTTGACTGTGTAAGAGTGCACTGGGATATCTGACTGTGTAACAGTGTACTGGGATATCTGACTGTGTAAGAGTGTACTGGGATATCTGACTGTGTAAGAGTCATATCGAATCAGATGTTTTCACATGTTCTCTGAGAGCCTGTAGGAATCCAAGCGGTGCTCTATGGGTAATCAATATCCAGGAATTTCTACACTCGAGGTAGAAGTTCAGTTTTATAAAGGAGATTTTCTGGAAACCGTTTCTTCACAGGTTTTTTTAGCATCGCGTCTTACTACCCGTTCGGGTCACACGCCTATGTACTAATTACGTTAGTGCGTTAAGAATGAGACAGGTTGAATTTAGATAAAGTATATCCACATTTGGGTGGAGGAAGATTGGTAAACAATTTAGGGAAAATCCTATTCAATACACTCGACTGGGTCTCGAACACCGATTCTCTATCCTCCGTGGTCCAGTTGATTGCGAGAGTGACGCCTTAGACCATTCAATCACCGAGACTGCTTACGTCCAGCACGCAGTTATTTGTATTCAATATTACGTAGAAATAAAGATGTAAAGTAAGTTTACACAATGTATATTAAAATTAAAATGACACAAAGCATGAAGGGGCTGCTAGCAAGTTTTGACGCACTTAACCTAACACAACAGAATGGGGGGGATTGAGGGCGATCTTTAAATTATTCCCGCACAAAAGACCAAGAGTTCTAAATATTTGTCAATCTAAATATTTACCAATCACTCGTGAGTCGGGTTTGGGGTACTTAGTAAAACAAGGGTGTGATAGGGGTGGGGAGGGGTGGTTGGCAAATAAAGGGGGGTTTTGAGAATCTTGCTCCTTCAATAGGGTATCTTTAGACTATTTAGAGTGGCTCATCTGTTGTCTTTTTTTTTTAATTTGATGGCTCTAAAACTATTTGGAGTATCATGCAAGGCCAGATTTCAGCTTCATATTCAAAAATATCTGAAAGGAGTGAATAATTCCAGAGGGGGCGATGCTCCCTTTCACCTCCACTTCCAACCCCTATGCCAACCATTGATGTCCGTAGACATAATGTAAGGGGAAAAGGCAGTTGAGGAAATTTTAGGGGTGGGGGAAGACATGGGATACATTACATAGACATAAAACATGAATATCATGTGAAGCACTTAAAAAACAAACCAAGTCAAGTCATAAAAACTCTATACTCATATTTTAAACAATAAGTACGAGTATTTATAAAGGCAAAAGCTAAACACAACAAATATAATAGCTATAAACTATTTATTGTTCTACTTCTTCAGTCTGTAAGTGTAGATGAATATTTTATTTTTGAGTGCGCACGCTTATCATGTCAAATTAAAATATAAATGTTTTTTATATGAATAGATTTATTTTATTTGATGATAACGAAAACATTTCCTACATATAAACTTTATTTGCACGACTTAAAAAAAATCCCTCGCACTACAGTTGGCAGCACTGTCCAAATAAACGTTCATCTCTTGTTTTTTTTCTATTCGCTTTTGTTTGTTGACGTAATACAGAGATCCATCTTGGAATTATGACGGACTCAAACATTCCTGAGTCTGGATTTTATAACGGGAGCAAATAGTGACTTTTTTAAAAAATAAGCAGAATGAATGAATGTAAAGAAAGAAAGAAGAGTATAATGACAGTATTTGTCGTAAGGTAGTGTTGTGTTTAAGGCCACCACACTTTTAATCATACGGTTCAAGAGCGTGCATCACATGCCCATTAACTCTGTGAGACAGTCGGCTCGAAATCGTAAATTTACACCAACACTATTGTACGTGGATTATTTTTAATTAATCACTAATGGAGATAAAGAATTAATAGAAGTTCCTGACACAAAACATTGTTGAAATATTAAATTATATTTGGATAAAAACTGCATTGAAAAGGCCGTTTTTGACCATTCTAGAATGGCTTCCCAGCTAAGTACTGTGCTCAAATCTTCATTCTGTTATAACAGGGACATACTGTATTTATTAACAAGAAACTTTGTCGCTTTGTCCTCCATCGTCACCGTGGAAAATGTCGAGTAATCTTTCAAATACGAATGCACTGCACACATTTCTGACATATCGTAGGTGTTTTCTTTTCTCCCTTTACTAACTATCACACCTCGCGTGAGCCGGGAGCTGAGTTGGGCGCGTATTGGGGGTAGTTTTAGTTTGTGATTTTTCATATTATATTAAGCCCGGCTTCTTAAATGGCCTGATAACCTGTGCAGGTTATTCCAAAACTAATAAACTTTGTAAAGTTGAAACTTGGCATTCATAAACTTCGTTTATACAGAGAGGTAGCAATCTTACCTGGTCTGATTACACTATGGTGTAGCTTATAAGACAGGATCATAGTGTAATCAGTCAAGGTAAGGCTGCTACCTTGCTTGGTTCCACTGTGGTGTAGCTTCTAAGACAGGGCCATAGTGTAATCAGTCAAGGTAAGACTGATACATTGCTTGGTTCCACTATGGTGTAGCTTATAAGATAGGGTCATAGTGTAATCAGTCAAGGTTAAGACTGCTACCTTGCTTGGTTCCACAATGGTGTAGCTTATAAGACAGGGCCATAGTGTAATCAGTCAAGGTAAGACTGCTACCTCCCAAGTAAACTAAGTGTAGTGTATGTACTTTGGTAGAACTGAGTGTGTACTACTATTTAGATCGTGGTCTAAGAAACTTAATACCCGCGAGTACACTATAATATTATGTCCACACAACAAGACATTCTATCGTGCCAACAAGTTTTGTAATAACACGTGTTTATTGACATGTTCCGGCAGGGTTAGCTCAGCGATAGCTTGAGTCGCTAACATCCGATGTCTAGTAACCGCAAGGTTACGTAAACAGGTGGTGTTTACCCAATTGCGGTTAGTCCCCACTCTCCAAACAAAGTAAGCTCGGGATTATTTCCTTAAACTTAACTGAAGTACATTTATATAAACATATTGTTTTAAGGGCAACCAAAACATGATCTTTAGTATTTTTTATGATGAGAAAAATATTATGAGAATGAGTGAGAAAATGTGCTCAGGGAATAGCCTGGAGGTGGGATGAAACATTCCGAGGGAAGCTGGTGAGATATAAACCCCGGACTATTAACTCAGAGCTAGGGACAAGAACTGAGACAATATTAATTCATTGATGATGGATTAAAGAGCCAAGCCATTATATTTGTTAATTACGGTTAAAGCCGCATCTAAATATCATATTTTTTTAAATCGAAATACAACACCTAGATACAGGAATCGAACCCGAGACATTTAGCATAGTACTCCGTTGAGCTATCCAGGAGTCTTCCCATGACATGTGTATTCATACAGTTGTAATTGTCTATTGACAACACAAAACCCTCTCGAGTCAAAGATGGCTGCGTTTTATGGTCACACATATGTAGCTGACGAGTTACACACGTCTTTCACAGACTCTGCCTCAAAACACGAGTGAAGAATTACTGGGCACGGGACAACTCCTGGATAGCTCAGTGGTTAGAGCATTGACGTATAAAGAATATATCATAATAGTTATCAATTATGTTGTCATTAACACCATAATTACATTAATGTTCAAGCATAATATAAATTATAAAAAATACATTTTATATATAAAAAGTTGATAACTTTCTTATTTAAAATTAACTCATCTTTCTACTAGTATATTGGTATAATGAGACACATTTTTTTGTTTTTTTACCTACCAAAGAACATAATTTGGAAATGGCCAAATCTGAAGATTATATCGGCTTGTACAACTATCAAATAATTTTAAAATTTTAGTTTTTCTTATATTTTATACGGAGTTTGTTACTTTTCAAGGTGATCACACAGTTTCATGCGATTATAATGCTTAGTGAAGTTTCAGAAAGTCACAAAAAGAATTATTAATTAATGTTGAAAGGTTTTTAGATGTTAATTTTTAAACTTAGCTAACAGATTTCGTAATTAAACACAGCTTATTTATAATATTTTGATAAGCTCATTTCTGGTCATTGCAACTACGAAAAAACAATTGAACAGATTTTGACAGAAGAGACCCCATTTTAAAGTTTATTGGGTCATGATATCGGCCAAAATAATAGTTTATAATAAAAAAAACTACTTCCCCAGAAAACTTCCACTTTTCTGCCGAGGGGGCAGTTCTCCCCACATTCACTGATACTTCCATGGTCCTACACATTCACTGATACTTCCATGGTCCTACACATTCACTGATACTTCCACAGTCCTACACACATTCACTGATACTTCCATGGTCCACACATTCACTGATACTTCCACAGTCCTACACACATTCACTGATACTTCCATGGTCCTACACACATTCACTGATACTTCCACAGTCCTACACACATACACTGATACTTCCATGGTCCTACACACATTCACTGATACTTCCATGGTCCACACATCTTTGTTGACTGAAAAGTGAACACAATCACAAATTACTTTTAAAAATGTACTTAACATTAGAATACTTGTATACTCGTATTTTATTGTTTTGTTTAAACTGTAAATAAGGCTGTATTAATATTTTATTATCAACTTTTGGGGGAGGAAGGGGTGTTTGAAACCCCCAAATCTCCTCTGGGTATGGTCTTGGGGTCATATATTTTATTTATAAAACGTTCTATCGTGTTTCGGAAATTATATTTTACCCGAGTTTGGATACAAAAACAGATTTTACTGCAATGTTGTGAAGCTTGAAAAAATATTCTATTCAATCAATTTTGAAATTTCTCACCTAATATTTCCGTTTATAAATATATTATATTGCCATTAATGTTGGGTGGGGGGAGAGGGGAAGGGGAAATGTCCATTACAGATGAGGTGATAACAATAACAGACAGAATAAAACCGCCACAGCAGGCGTTGTTTATTAATGTTTCGATAAAAATAATAAAGAAGCCTTGATTAGATTTTTCTTGCACTCACTAAAAAAAATATTATTTCTACTTCTCGTCGAAACGCTTCTGGCCATTTTCAAAATATTAAATAAAACAAGGACTCTTCTATAATATGAAGATTCTTAGGAATTACTCACAGATTTTACGTAAAATTAATCATAATATTAACATACAGGTAAATCGTTATTTTATAAAAAATAACCAACAGCCGCTAATTAAGAACTGTTTTTTATGTTGATTGAGCTTTCAAATTGCGTCTCAAGAGTAAAAAATGTGATTAAACCATCGCACAAACTTTCTAATTGTTTATTATAATTTGTGGCGGATATTTAAAAAAACATTTTACGTAAACTACCCCTTGGTAAGTTTTCCTCAGAGCACTTTTCAAATATAAATTTTAAACAAGATTTCCATAGAATTTTTTAAAAATTAAATTTAAAAAAAACAATCATTAGTAAACCATCCTCAAATATGTTTTTCTCCGAAAAAACGTACAGACAGTGTTATTTAAAATATAAAACATGATACTAGATTTGACCAAATAACGTTTAAATATAAAGACTTATTGAAATCCATATAATAGTTTTAGTTGTAGCTACAGGTACAGACAGACAGACAGACAGACATATAGTGTAGTGTAGTGCATCACTTACAAACACTAACATAGTTTCCTGTAGTTGATGTGGGCTACGTCATAGGTCGAGACAAGTGCTACCCAACCTTTAGCGACAACAACAGTGAACTGATGGACATTATTTCTATAACTCTGCTATCAAGTATGTATAGTACTGCTTCAGTCAGACACTAACTAGTCTAATCTCTATAACATTCAAACAATATGGTTGTATAATACTGCTTCAGTTAGCCACTAACTAGTCTAGCTCTATAACTTTCAAACAGTATGGTTGTATAATACTGCTTCAGTCAGCCACTAACTAGTCTATCTCTATAACATTCAAACAATATGGTTGTATAATACTGCTTCAGTTAGCCACTAACTAGTCTATCTCTATTGCTTTCAAACACTATGGTTGTATAATACTGCTTCAGCAATGCTGGCAGTATTAATGTGACGGTTGGATGAGGCAACACCCCTAGCTAGCGGCAGCGTCACTGGCTTGCCAGAAAAGTTGCCTATAACTTTTAAGGCAACAACGCAAATGTTTGAAGTTCCATAGAACTTCACAGGGATATCACCGACCATGGTTACCTTACATACGTACATACATACATACATACATACATACATACATACATACATACCCTTGTATCTAGTCTCAGGTTGTGACATATTAGTAGGAATGTAGAAACATAAACTAAACATAGTTTGCTTACGGCAACACACTGATAGAGTTCATTATTCGAGAAGTGGTCTATTCATTTATATAAAGTTGGGTTCAAATTTCAAAGTCGCCTGAAGGCTTGGATTCTAGCAAGTATTGCATGTGGGCAGCTTAATAGTATAGTAGTCAAACTGGTAACTATGTATATGTGTGTGTGTGTGTGTGTGTGTATGTATGTGAGTATGTGTGATAGAGAGGGTATTCAGGCTACCAAACTCGAAATAATATCTATAATTTGTGTCGGACGCACATATATACAGTCTCTAATTAGTTTGGCAGAGCATTTCGCTCGAAGCCAACCAATAATGAATGAAGAAACCTTTTTAAAAATTATTTACACACCTTTTGAAAGTTTGCAACATATTTTCCATCAGAGAATATCTCTTTTCTATAAAAAATTAAATGAATAAAGCTTCATTTACGAAACTCCAACTCATATTCCATGTTTTCCTTTGTCTGTTCCACCTTGTTCCTCCATCCAGCACGTCGTGTAGAAGTGAGCACAGGGTGGCCAACCTCACAATATGTGTCACCAAGTATAGAACACGTGCTCTCTATGAATATTATTGATACAAATAGTACAATGTTGGGCTTATTGATTTTCATTGACAGTTTTTAACAAGAGATGTTATTATTCTCCACATTTATTTCACTGGTATTTCTGTCACCCTTTCTACTATGTTATTTCCCACCCTCTCTCCAGGAAAACAATAAAACTTTATATTGACACCTGGACACGCGAATTGAACCCGGAATCTTTGGCTTAGTGCGTCAATGCTCTAACCACTTAGGTATCCAGGGTTCGTCCCGTGTTCAGGGTCATTCTTAACTCATATTTTAAGGCAGATAACTCATATTTAGCTGATGGTTTCCGCAAGTCCATCACAGACTCTGTCTTAAGATATGAGTGAAGAATGACCCTGGGTAAGAGACACTCTTGGATAGCTCAGTGGTTAGAGCATTGACATAATTAACTACGAGTCCTGGGTTCGATCCCATGTCCAGGTGTCAATTTTCAATTTAAGGAAGATGATATTTAGATGCAGCTATAACCGTGATTGTCAAACACCGTAGCTTTGTTATTCAACCCAATACTGTACGTATGTACTGTATGTACTGTATGTATCCATATTTGTGAGAGCCTCTCAATATTGTGACATAGCACGTCAGATTCCAGTGAAATGCTAAAACCAGCTGTTGGAAACAATATAACGACTGTCAACATATTAGTCTAAGTCTATCGTACGAGTGAGTATGTTATGTAGGAGCATGCGTTCTAACTCTGAACTTGTATCTATGGTCCCACACACGGTCATTCCCGGGAACCACGCTCCCCTCATACCGTACCCCATACCCTAAACAATAATTAGCTGTTCATCTGGAGAGAAAGGTTGTAGCTCTGGGATTCTTCAGGGAGAATATTGACCTCATAGCTCTGGGATTCTTCAGGTAGAGTATTGATCTTATAGATCTGAGATTCTTCAGGGAAAATATTGACCTTATAGATCTGAGATTCTTCAGGGAAAATATTGACCTTATAAATTTGAGATTCTTCAGGGAGAGTATTGATCTTATAGCTCTGAGATTCTTCAGGGAGAATATTGATTTCATAACTCTGGGATTCTTCAGGGAGAATATTGACCTCATAGCTCTGGGATTCTTCAGGTAGAGTATTGATCTTATAGATCTGGGATTCTTCAGGGAAAATATTGACCTTATAGATCTGAAATTATTCAGGGAGAGTATTGATCTTATAGCTCTGGGATTCTTCAGGGAGAATATTGACCTTATATATCTGGGATTCTTCAGTGAGAGTATTGATCTTATAGCTCTGGGATTCTTCAGGGAGAATATTGACCTTATATATCTGGGATTTTTCAGGGAGAATATTGACCTTATATATATATGGGATTCTTCAGTGAGAGTATTGATCTTATAGCTCTGGGATTCTTCAGGGAGAATATTGACCTTTTAGATCTGGGATTCTTCAGGGAGAATATTGACCTTATATATCTGGGATTCTTCAGGGAGAGTATTGATCTTATAGATCTGAGATTCTTCAGGTAGAGTATTGGTCTTAGAGATCTGAGATTGTTCTGGGATAATATTTACCTTATTTTACCACTCCTTTGAAGACAATGCTTAACTCGTTCATTTTGTCCCGGTCACAGAACCCAACTCTGAACTAAAATATCCAGAGGGGAGAGAGAAATGTTATTCCCCTAAATGAGTGAATTGTTTGTGGACTTCCTCCAGCCCACGTGGAGGGAAGTTTACCGGATGCACGTCATTGAGAGGAATCCCGGCCGGTCGGGCAGAAACACCTTATCACTTGAATTCAGGGAGGTACAAAGGCCTCAATGATGGTCAAGAGCGTTGTAGTGGGGACCAATCGCGCGTTTAGAGACCTTGGAATTATTATGTTGGTAAGCATGTGATATTTAGCTTTCACTTATTATGAGTGCTTCCCAACCTGCAAAGGGGTGGGGCCAAGGAGGTACAGAGGGGAGGGGGGGAGAACGGAACAATTAGGAAATAAAGTTAAAAATCAGCTAAGAACTAAAGGCAATTTATATTTCAATAACTTTTCCAATTTTTCTTGCACTATTGGTAGCACTGCCTACCAGTTATATTCATCATTTAGGTGACCGGTCAGATGTAAGACGCTCGTGCACATACACATGTTTATTTTAAAACCCTCCAACCCCTATTTCACCCCTGACTCTCTCCTGTTTATTTTAAAGCCCTCCAACCCCTATTTCACCCCTGACTCTCTCCTGTTTATTTTCAAGCCCTCCAACCCCTATTTCACCCCTGACTCTCTCCTGTTTATTTTCAAGCCCTCCATCCCTTATTTCACCCCTGACTCTGCTCTATACCACGCCATACATACATTTATTTTTGTATAAATAAGGAAATTAACAAAAAATTGTCGGACTTTGATGATCTACCAAAGGGGCTCAGAACTGAAAATGGTTGGTAACCATTGTTTTAGGTATATATATATTATAAATATATATAAAATATTAATAATAATATGGTAAAATATTATCAGTTTCGACCACAATAAAGATATGGTTGTATTTTCTAAAAAGCTCTTCCAATGAAAATGAGATTGTATATTTCTAAAATGTTTATTTTTGTCACCTTGTCCAACTACCCATTCCAGATAGTTGTATATTCATACTAACTCGCCATGGATGGGAAAGGCATAGGTTAGTAGCTACTAACTGCATCTGCGTATTATTAGATTGTAAGACCGATCGTTAAAAACCGCCGTCAGAACACCCGACCAGGATTCCAACCCCGATCTCCCCGTCATCATCAATTCCAGTTGCACCGAAGCAGTTACAAAGTTTCTTTAAACCAGGGTCCAAGTCTGCTCTGACCCCATTGCGCCTTACATACCATGTACAAACTATTCGTTACTGCCAGTAAACAATTGAATGCTGACCGTTATGTGAACTAATATTGGATGTTGAGCGGACTGTCAACAGATTTATTGCCAAATACTTCTCCCATATACACATGTCATGGTGTATTTTACAGGATGGTCATGTGTGATTTACTTGCAATGATAAAACACCTTAAACACCTTAATGGAATTAAACATCTTATTGGAATTAAGGTGAAAATACACGGTCACATTAATATTATTTTTTTAAATATGACGTAATTATGATGATCCACTCTTTTATTAAAGATTTACCTTGGGTTACCTTGGTCCCTACAGGTTTATAAAAGATTTACCTTGGGTTACCTTGGTCTCTACAGGTTTATAAAAGATTTACCTTGGGTTACCTTGGTCTCTACAGGTTTATAAAAGAAAATGGTGAGATATAAAAGTCTAACCTTTACATGCGAAGAAGATGTGTTTGTCCAACCTGATGACACTAACTCTACACTTGACTGACTCCGGTGGCCGCCTGGTCTAACGCGCTACTCTTGTGGTGGACTAGGCTACCAATGACCGGAAGATCCAGGTTAGAATCACAGTCGGGTGATTTTACAAACTGGTTTTTCCACTCTCACTCCGCGAAAATCCGGGTACACCTCCTATTAATATAACCCCTAGTCCCTAAAACAATTAGCGTAATTAGTACATAAGCGTGTAACCCGTACGGGTAGTAAGACGCGAGACTAAAAACAACAGAAAACTCTACACTTAAGGTTACTTACCCTGTGAGTGTTTTTATTTTATTTTAATTAATAAAGCAGCCTTGGTGACTAAATTTGTAAAAGTTTAATGGCCCGTTTGTAAGTATTAAGAACATTATTGGCGTCAATTTGAGTAATCACATAATTATATTGTAGAGAATTTCAGGGAACTGTGATGTAATGTAAAAACACACCTTTGTCAACTATTACTGCCCATAATTCATCAAATAGCTATGATAGTGTAATAACGCCCTAAGTTTATAATAGTGTTAACCCCCGGCTGAGGCCAATGTTCCTAAACCTGAGATAGCAGAGCTGTGCACATGACCATACAGTCTGTTTACCTGTGGAGCATCATTACTCTGTCTGTCTGTCTTAGCTTCCGGTAGAACTTCTCATTATTTATGTTCCCGTGCTTCGTATATTAACACCTTCCTGCGCTATCCTCAACTTACTACATTCTATAGTTTATCCGCATCTACTACCTTTCCGCACTATCCTCAACTTACTACAGTCTCAGGTTTTCCGCATCTACTACCTTTCCGCGCTATCCTCAACTTACTACATTCTAAGTTTATCCGAATCTACTACCTTTCCACTTTATCCTCAACTTACTACATTCTCAGGTTATCCGCATCTACTACCTTTCCGCACTATCTGCAACTTGCTACCTTTCCGGGATATCTGCAACTTACTACCTTTCCGGGCTATCCGCAACTTATTAATTTTCCGGGATATACAAATATACTACCTTTCCCGGCTATCCTCAACTTACTACCTTTACGGGTTATCCGCAACTTACTACCTTTCCGAGATATCCGCAACTTACTACATTTCCGAGCTATCCCCAACTTACTACCTTCTTGGGCTATCCGCAACTTACTACCTTTCCAGGCCATCTACACATTTTCATTGTTAGGGCCTGCGTTATTGATCACACAGTATAAGGTGTCACTCTCCCACTAGATCAGACTTCCGGCTACGAGCAGGTCGGGGTTGGAATCCCAGTAGGGTGTACTGTTTGGTTTTTACTAGATTGTTTTCCCCTCTACCTCAACACAGATGCGGGTACACTTTCTCTAGATTTCAAGTTTCCCCATCCCTAGCAAAAATATCAAGTAAAGTTTCATTACCATTGTTGATGATGTCTCCCCGCTTATGACAACTACATCTCCTTCTTCTACCAGAGCTTGCTACACGCATCAAGCTGCCCTATTCACACCCAAACAATAGAATAATGTCAAGATGAAAGCACCCATGGGTCAACATTTAAATCAACTGTGGTCTAATGGTCTAAGGCGTTAGGCTTGCATTGGATATAAAAGTAAAAATAAAATATCAAACTGTTTATTTAGGGAAAAAAAAGCCATGCAACACAATTTAAAGTTGGTTTTAACTTCAATGTCCAGCCTCTTAAAGACACATCTCGTTGATCAATATCTTAAAACCTTAGTGGGGAAATCTTACATAATATTTAAAAAGAGAAACTCATTCGAATCAGTTGAGTGTTTCTCTGGTTATAAGCGAAAATACATAGTCCCAGAAACTCTTCACAGCCCCCCGGAAATAAGGTATCCGGGGCTACATAAGTAGATATCTTGACAAATAGTTGGACGATTTACATGATTTGTGAGGGTTCTGTACATTTTAACAAATAGAGCGTGATTGAGGCAAAGGTTAGGTGTAGAAAGGATGTAATGATAATAAGACAGCTATGAGAGTTGTTCTTTAGGTGTGTAAGAGACCTGCTATGGAGAAGAGAAGTGTAAGGAAGTGTTGTACAGGGCGTACTTGGTACCCATCGTCACATATGTAGCAGAAACATGGACATTGAATGTAAGAGAGACAAGGAAAGTGGAGGACATAGGAATGAAGTTTGTGAGGAGAATGTTAGCTGTCATGAGGATAAACAAGATTAGGAATGAAGTTATCCGAGAAAGAGTAGGAGTACAGGGAGTACACGAGATAGTAGAGGAAGAAAGACTGAGATGGTATGGTCAGGTAGGGAGGATGGAAAAAGAGAGGACGCCGAAGAAAATGTTGGAAATGTGTGTAGGGAAAAGACCGCAAGGGAAGCCAAGAAAGAGTTGGGAGGAGCAGATAACAGAAAGTGTGCAAGTGCGAGGAGAATAATGGAAGCAATTAAAGTAGGAAGAGTGGTGAAATGATAGAGGAAGATGGAGTCATTTTACTAAACTGACCCAGCCACAGGCTGTAAACAGTTGATGTTGATGATAATGATGAATTTGTTCGAGTATTAAATTCAATTATTTCCATATAATTATATTGTATTATGAGCTGCCTGGCATATACGTGACGAGCAGCGCGGCGGACATACATTTCAACAAAGATTGAAAACAGTGAAACCTCACTACAGACACAAATACAGCCCAGGTCCGTCCCCACAGTTTAAGGATCAATGAAAGTCCTGTCTAAGCCGGTCCAGTGGTTTTCCAGTCTTTCGGGACCGTTCAAACCCACAAACTCACCTTTTTATAAAAGTATAGATTAGGGTTGCCAGATTTTCCAAATCAAAAAAACGGGACACATGTACTGTATGAAGATATAGGTTTATTAAAGTTGCACAAATGATTTACAATTATTAAATTCTGTTTATAACCTTCAAAATTACATACTATAAAATAATAACCACACCCATTGGCTCACCACGCGAAGACAGACTTCAACCCCACAGTGTTACTAAAAAACAAAATATCTAAAGAAGTTTGGGCAGCGCTCTAATGCTCTGGTAGACTCAGTTAATACTTCTCTGAACTTTCTGCAACTTTTAAAAAGTGTCTGTCATTTAATACATAGTAATACAATAATTCAGAACAAGTCTTGTATTCATTGACTAAGTTCTGCCAAAATTCCCTCCACTGTCTTTAGTTCCATTCAGACCAGCCTCGGTGGCGTAGTCGGCTAACGCGCCAGTCGTGTTGAGCTCGACTGCCGAGGACGTGGAGATTGAGGTTCGAATCTCGGTCGGGTGAACTGGGGGTGGTTTTTCCTAAATGGTTTTCCACTCTCCCTCCACGTAAATGCAAGTTTACATCCTCAAATTCAACCTTCCCATTTCCTAATCCATTAGAGTAATTAGTACTTGTGCGTATAACCTGGACGGGTAGTAAGACGCGGTTATTAAAGCGAATAACAATAGTAATACAGTAAAATGTTATCAATTATTGGCCGCAAACAAAGATGTTATTATTTTATAAATGTGCTCATTGTGACTTTTTCTTGACCCAGTGAAGAGAGAGTATTGTGATAGTCAAAAAAATAGAACCCGATATTTTAATAAATGACGACGTTTCATGATCCCCTGTCCGTCTGTCTGTCCGTCTGTCTGTCTATACCTCGGGCTAGAGACGAAACCATTTTACCGACCCGGCTAGGACTTGGTTTGTGGGGGTTTTTTCATGAGGTCCCCCCGTGGGGTTTTTGGAATTAGATTTCTAACCCTAAATTTAAGGGTAGTTTACTGAAGGGCAAAACGAGAAAAAAACCTTTGCTCAAAACTCGCTCTAACGATTTTGATTAAATTTTATATCTAGACATCATAGATATCATTATAAACAAGATGGAAATCTTCATTTTTTCATGAAAATGACTTTGATGCTACTTCACATGAGGAAAATTATCGAATTTTCATCATTTCTCCACAACTATTTGAGATAAGAAATATCTTACCATTGTAAAGATGTATTACTATTAAAGATACAAATATAAACATATATTTTTTATTCGAATCTTTGAAAATTAATTTTATTCTTATGCTCTTTGATGGACAAAGCTCTTTCTCTTTTCTCCATTTTTCTGTAACAGTGTTCCTAGTTCCTAATGCCATAGAGTAAGTAACAGAGTATATTGTTTCATTTATGGTATTTGGTGTATTGTCTCTACAATTACTATTATTTAGTTCCTCAAATCTTACCAGTTTTTAACAAATGTCTATTTTAAGATAAAATCGGGAGAAAGTGTTTGCTGTGCGCTGTACCACTGATGTCAATTATATAATATTACTATGGTATGAAGTGTAAATGTTTTAAAAAGAAGTGTCCGACCTCCAACCCGAGCAGGTTGTCAGACGGACCCTCCCTACCTGTATTTCTTGGCCGTCGTCCCTCACTCCTCCGTCTCTAGAAGACGCCGGTTGTGGACTGACGTGCGTGATGCTGAGTCAGGACTGTTAGCGCTCCAAGCGTCTGTTCACTACAGCGTCCAGGCGCCGAGTAACCGGACACTGTGTACGCGGGCGTCTTGTGCACCCCTCCGCCCCCCTCTTGGTCCCCCGCTCACACCAGTTGCATCTCTCGTCTCCTAGCAACCGGACTCCTTATCTGTTAGTCCCCATGAATGAAGTTATCCGCAGAGCTGGAAGATAAAATAAAAACTGTCCCCAAAGAAAACAAAACTATTTGAGAGTTACCAGAACGAAGTGTCGTTTGGATGATAATATTCTTTATATAAGAGCCATCCTTGTGGCAGAATGGATAGGGAGGCCATCCTTGTGGCAGAGTGGAATAGGGAGGCCATCCTTGTGGCAGAGTGGATAGGGAGGCCATCCTTGTGGCAGAGTGGATAGGGAGGCCATCCTTGTGGCTGAGTGGAAAGGGAAGCCATACTTGTGGCTGAGTGGAAAGGGAGGCCATACTTGTGGCAGAGTGGATAGGGAGGCCATCCTTGTGGCTGAGTGGATAGGGAGGCCGACTACAGGTCACCATGTGTGGGGACAGTGGTTCAAATATAGCTGGCGAGCAAAACACCGGTGTTTGTGTATGTACACCTTTATACCAGAGACTACAACATTAGTGTGTTTGTGTATATACATCTTTACACCAAAGAGGAAGGAATTTCATGAAATGTGGACTGTGATTTAAATAAATATCACTCCATAGCTAGAAAACTTACCTTGCTTGGTTCCACTATGGCTTATAAGATAGGGTCATAGTGTAATCAGTCAGGGTATGTCTGATACCTTTAATGGTAAACGGAATTAACTAAAATAATTATTAAGTCTCTCAAATTATTCACTTAATTGGCTTGTGATTATTTTGCAATCAACCAATCCTGTCACCTCAATGGTTGAGTCCTGCTTTTATTGAGATAACCATTGATCATTTGAAACATTATAGAGTAGAAAATATGTTACTTCCCACCCATGCTGCACGAATTTTGAATACCTGGATAAATTATGGATGAGAAAGGTAGAATATAGAGGAAATGTACAAGCATTTTACTGGAAGATTTGAAAACTATTTATAAAAAATCCTTCTCAGTTCGCCCAGCCTGAATTCGAACCCTGAAGATGGGCCTGAAGTCTGGTCCTCATGCCCATCGATGCACGTAGAGTAGAAAATAAAATTACGTGCATATCTGAACCGGATTGCTCAGTTAAAACGACTTGTGTAATTTTTAATATATTCTCATTTTGTGCGACCTTGAACTATCCGTCAACGTGACTGTGATCCTATAATGACGGTCTCTGGGGAGGATGGAATCAAGTCTCTCGTTGTTGTGCGCTGTTTACAAGTTCTAAATTACGATACCAGGGGGAGGAGACTTACATAACTTACCTCCATCCCTTGATTGGGCGCAAGCTCTTGTCTTGCATAACCTCCAAGGGAAATCTACAAGAACGATCTTTTACGAGGGTTTTTTTTTTCAACTTTTAACAGTCAAGAACAACCTCCAATATTTTGGTAAGAAAGTACATTTTAAGTGTATTTGATTAAAATAAAGGTAGTTTTTTTAATAACGCAGTGTGTATATAATTGTTTGTATAGTTGGCCCGAAACACTTTGGTACACATTATTCAGATTTAATATAAGTGACGAATAAAGATCAAAGAGTAGGGGCACTCGGATTAAATATATAAAGACAAAATCCCTGACCCACTACTCATTGATTCACTGACCCACTCAATCACTGTCCCACTCACTGACCCACTCAATCACCGTCCCACTAACTGACCCACTAACTGACCCACTCAATCACCGTCCCACTAACTGACCCACTCAATCACTGACCCACTCACTCACTCACTCACTCACTCATCACTGTATCTCCCAAAACCCCAGACCTAAACTCCTGAAAATTGGCAGGGAGATTCCTTTTAGGTCGCTAAGTATTCCACAGTAAAGGTTTTGCCAAATTCAACTCCCAAAGGGGCGAACTGGGGGTTGGAAGTTGGAACAGTATGATCGTAAAAAAAGTGGGATAGACCAGCTGGAAAGTTAGACTTTGGGAGGAAGATATAGCGATGATAGGAGGAGGGGGAGGGGGGGAAGAAAGGGGCCTAACATTTCCAAAAATAGTAGGAACTTTTATCGGTGTGGTAGAAAACTAAATTATTTATTATTTAGCACCGCGTCTTACTACTAGTTTGGGTTATACGCTTAAGTACTAATTACTCTAATGGGTTAGAAATTGGGAAGGTTGGATATAGAAGAAGTGAACCCGCATTTGTGTGGAGGGAGAGTGGAAAACCATTTAGGAAAAACCACCCCTATTTCACCCAACCGAGATTCGAACCTCAATCTCCCCGTCCTCGGCGGTCTAGCTCAACACGACTAGCGCGTTAGCCAACTACGCCACCGAGGCGGGTTTGAAAACTAAAATTCAGAAGAAAGTTAAGAGGAACATTTTAAATAACCATAATATTCTGAAAATTGTCAATGGTACTATGGAAAATAGGAAGGGGGGTTCTAAAATACTTATTATGTGAGGTTGATAATGTTAATTTGGCAAACAGGTAGAAGGACATCATCATAAAACAAAATATATCATCTTAAAAGTTGAAAATTGTTATTAGAAGTTGGAGAAATGTTTGTGTTGGGGAAAGGGGGAGGTCTAGTATTTCCTAAACGTATAAAAACATACATTTCTCTGTGTGTGGCATACTGAAACTCGGCATGCACTCCAAATAATCAAAAAACGTATGAAAATTTTAAATTTGAGCTATAGGAGTTAGTGAATAGCAGTGACGGGGGTGACGGGGGTCAGGGGGAGAGCGGGCAGAGATATAAATTAAAAATAAACAATTAGACGTTAGATATAAAATTGAAATTTGTCAGAAGTATCACTCAAAATGACCAAATTTTAAATATTTCATATTTCTAAATGTGGCTGGTGAAATAAGGGGTTTCTAAATTTCTAAAACTGAGAGAATAATCAACTTCTTGTTGAGGTAGTAGATTGAAATTTGTCGGGTGGTTATAATATCCCCGAACATCCATGGGGGGTGGAAACTAATAAATGGTGAAGTGGGGTGGTAGCTGGAAATATCTCCGAGTATAATAGAAAATATATTTTTCAGCATAGAAGAAAATCAAAATCCACCTGTTGGTAAAAGAAACGCCCTACAGAACCATAAAAGCTAGAAAGTTTGGAATATAAAAGAGGGGCTGGGAAATAAGAAGGGGCTCAAAATTTCCAAAAATAATAGAAAAAAAATCTCAATATATTTAGAAAAAATTTAATTGTGCACAGGTAGACGAAATAATTCTAAAAATAAACAAATACAAAAACTAAAGGTTACTATAAAGGAGATCCATTATCTTTGCGATTAGAGAGTTAAAAAATCAATAGACGCGTAAGCGCCTGTTTAGGAGCAACTTTGCGATTGAAATAAACTGATTCTGGGGACATAGCTCGGTTAACCGGGATACTTACTATTCAATATGTTTCTTTGACAGTGTATATTACTTAGTATGACTTATCTTATAATCGTGGCTAGGTAATTATTGGATTACACTCGTTTTTGAACTCAGTTTGTGGAGTATGTTAAATTTTGTTTCAAAGATGTAATTTATTTTGATTTGATTTGAGCACCGCCTCTTACTACTCCTTTACAGTTAGACTATCCGTATATTTACACTAATGGGCTAAGAATGAGGAAGGTAGAATTTAAATAAATTGTACCCACATTTACCGCGGAGGAAAGTGGACTTACACTTATTAAAAACCAATCCCAGACAGGAGTCGAGACCCTGATCTCTCTATCATCGTCAGTCCAGGCTATTGTGAGAGTGACGCCTTAGACCACAAGACCACTGATTAGAATAACAACAAAGCCTTTTTATACATATGATAGTAGCAGTTCCTTTGTTTATGAAACACTCACATGGGTACAGTAGTTTACTGAGCCCTATGATAGTAGTATTTTCCTTTGTTTAACACTCACATGGGTACAGTAGTTTACTGAGCCATATGATAGTAGTATTTCCTTTGTTTAACACTCACATGGGTAGATTTTACTTAATTAGTTGGCTAAGTTTCACAAAATACTTCATTGCAAGTTGATTAGCGGTACTACTTTTTCAAGCGGACCAAATATAAACACTATACGATACATATTATTTAGATATTTTATTAGTGCTAAGTTAACGTCTAGTCCTGTATAGTGGACGGACAAATATACAAGGACAGATACTCCTACATTCGTCGATAACTTAAGATTTCCGATAATTAATGTCACTGAGAATCTATATCGGGTAAAAATATTATATAATTTACTTATACACAGCAACATTATTTAATTTTCTGGAAAAGTGATCAGGCCGTAGTCCTAGGCCTAACGATTTGAATAAATAAAATGTAGTGTAAATATTAGTGCTATGTTTCATGACATAACATAACCAGCATATTGTGTAACCATTATTTTAAATCAAAGGCAAGGAAAGCATATACAAATAGATATAAAAGTCAAATTTGGGACAAATTTAATATTTCTAGTGATGATCGCAGTATATATGTTTTAACAATTTTGATCATTATGTTAATAATGAAATCTATTTAAAATGTTTTAAATAAATATTTGCATTTTTATAGTAACTAGAAATTCACGTAACGATTTATATTAAAATTACTAAAATTTTACATTTAATATATAAGGCATTATAATATAAAATAATATTTATCAATGTTATTGTAAACATTTATTTTCAAACATATACTTGTATAGTAATATTATAATATTTTTTTTACAAATAAAACATACGTTTTCATTATTTACATATATTATTTACAAAAATAGTTGGATGAATTGTCAAAAATTATTTTTAACAACTACATAATTATATTTATATAATTCTCATATACATAGAACATTCATCTCTTTACAAAATATCTACAAAAATACACTCATCTTCAACAAACATATTTCTCTATTAAGCAAACATACTGATCATAATATAGGCACATCTTAGCTCCTACTTATAATATAGCGATCAATTAATGATATAATTACTATAATAACATTTTATGTTGCATCATGGGAGCCATTGATTGGACTTATATACTACCTACTTATCTTTCAGTTCATTCATTTGAAGTCAATTATTTATCTAGTATATTAATTTTGAATTTTTCATATAACTAAAAATTATGTATGCAAATAATAATTAACTTTATTAGTCATTAATAATAATAGTAATAATAACAATAATAATAATAACTCTTGAAATACAATTAATCTCAAGAATATCCACACCTTATTCTTTATAGCTGGTCAAAGTGGATTTTTAAAATGGCGACTGCGTCTAATAATAAATTCACGTATATCACAATGTCGTTAGCTTGATAAAATTCCTCTAGACATGTATAAAAATAACCTATAAACAACTACAATCTACAAACAACAGTAAGTGAACTTAAAATACTGTCCCACTTATATACAATTGTGGTAACTTAGAGATGCCTAAAACTATCAAATATAGATATATTATCAATAATTGTTCAATATTCCTTTCTATAAAATGTTTTTTAGGCCCTTATAATAGTTTATAAAATCTTAAACTTATAATGTATGAATTTATAGCTATGTCAAATAAACTCCAAAAGTAGTATAAATAATACAGATAACAATCAAAACCAGCCCTCAGCTAGAAACCTCAGTAAAATTTATTTTACTTTCTGAATGTTGCACATAGGATGTATACACAATAAATAATATAACTGTACAGTAAAATATATTTAATATACTGACCAGCAGTTATTATTAAGCCTAGAAAAAACCATCATGTTCTTCTTAGAACAAAGTTCATGGTGAAACATAAGTTCCAAGGTAAAGTTGTATTCAGACAACTTATATCAAACATTTACAGACACTTATATTGGCTGAAGTGACAAACATGGACTAGCCAAGGGTTGTTCAGGGATCCCTTAGCTCCCCTCAAACAGTCGCATGAACAAGGGTTGTTCAGTGATCCCCTAGCTCCCCTCAAACAGTCGCATGAACAAGGGTTGTTCAGGGTACCTCTAGTTCCCCTCAA